>LGRX02013806.1:0-36965 GCA_001247695.2 Cymbomonas tetramitiformis
ACATTACAAAACCCGCTCAGGACATCTTATCGACCCGCCCAAGGCATTTCCATGACCCACTCAGGACATTTCCATGACCCGCCCAGACATTTCCATGACCTGCCCAGACATTTCCATGACCCGCCCGGGACATTTCCATGACCCGCTCAGGACATTTCCATGACCCACCCAGGGCATTTCCATGACTCGCTCAGAAAAAAAAAATGAAGGAGGTGCCCCAACGTCATTTGGCATAATTTCTCTGGTCATACCCTTACGACTTTTGTTGATTTTCATCAATTTTCGCATATTTTTTTCTATATACCAAATATACTATGTGAACATACGGTATTTATGGATAATATCAAAATTTAGTTAAAATTTACGGTTCAATGTGATTTAAACATTAACTAGAAATTGTTCGAAAAAAGTTACGAAAATGAAAAATCCTCGATAACTTTCAAAATAATGCTTAAACCCTAAAAATTTTCGGCGATATCGAAAAATTAGAAAATTTTTAAAAAATAAAATTTTTATGAAAAAATCTCAAAAATATTTTTTTTACTCAAAAGTTACTTGAGAGTTACTTGAGAGTTACTTGAGAGTTACTTGAGAGTTACTAGTTACTTACTTGTTACTTACTCATTACTTACTTGGTACACACTGTCATACAGAGAACGACTATAATAGGGCGAGATTAGTACTCTGGTCGGGGACGACAGGTTTTGAGTAACTTTCTCATATGATACTCAAAATTCATTTTTGATAGATGAATCTTGACTAAAATTTGGTGAGCATTTCAAATATTATACTTAAAAGCAACAATTCCGATTCCGTTTCGTTTCGTTCGCCCGAGGTAATCGCGTTTAAAACTGGGATACCGTCTTTAAAGAGATTGTTTGCACTGGTCGATGTCGCCAAAAATCGCAAAAATGTTTGAGACATGTCTAAGGAACAATTTTCGTAAGCTGGAATATTAAAAATGATACGGCTATTTGATGTCGGCGAGTATTGAGTTGCTGCACTTGAATTTGCAGGTAAAAGTTCGATAATTTTCTTTTTAAGAGGAATACTCTTTACTTTTTGATTGGGAATTAAACTTTTTGGAATACCAGACATATTGTTTTATATATTACTCGTTAAACGGTAAAGATCCTGTGAAATTGGTGAATAATTATGAAAGAGAAGTTATAAGCACTTTGAAACAAAACAATGTATCAATTACTCATAAATTTAAATTCTGGATACTCTATTACTCGTTCAAAAAATTCTAATAAATAATCCTCTTCATATGTGTTTGATGATAATAGCTGATATTTGATTTCATAATCGATATTTTCTTTGGTAAGATATTCTAAGAATCCATTCGTATACCATCCGTTACCTCTTGCTGGCAATCGGTTCCTTGTAAGTATGTAATAAAATCCTTCTTTCAAATTTTCGCATTTCACAAATGGTTCAACACTGTCGATCACATTAAAACGTTTGTACTTTCCCAGAATATTATCACGCATACAGGATGTTCTACATTTGTTAATATCAATTCCTATGAATATATTATTTTTTTAACAAGGATGTGCAAACCTATAACCTTGTTTATTGAAAAGTAGATTATTTTTTTCTTGGACTTCATTTTTGGGTTCGTGTGTTTCGATAATAATCATTGCACTCCAATCATCGTGAGTTTGATCTTGAAAAGCATTTCCATTTGAATCTTCTAATTTTATATCAAAACTTGAAAGGGTACCCTCTAGGTCGTGCCATTCATACTCGCTTTGATTTGCATTAAAATGTATCCAAGAATATCGATTCACGTCTATAGGTATTGTGCAAAATCGTTCACTATGAAGCGTTCCTATAGTATTTGTTTGATTGTTGTGAGTTTGTCTTGAATTCGTCCCTAAAGCTGATGAAGATACTAACAAATAAGGTTGAGATTCTCTACCAGGTTGCAATGATGTTAAAGTTCGTTCTTGAACGGTTTTGTTTGTAGCATTGAAAGATTTTGCCCTACCATCCAATGTTTGTGCTTGAATTATTGAGGTCAAAGTAACTTCGTCGCGCAAAGAATGGGTGAATGGGTGAATGGGCGAATGGGGAAATGGGTATTTCACCAAGTGAAAATACAAAACGGTCCTCGAATTATTTTCAAGTGAAAATTCAACAACGCGTCCCTCTTCCGGAATATCGCCGCACCCCCCCTCCCTGACAAGTGAAATTCCACAACGGGCCCCGAAAATACTGAAAATACACTTTGGTCTACTTTTCGTAAAAAATGCAACGTCACCTCCCCGATAAAGTGAAAATGCAAATCAGTTGAAAAACAACAACTGAAAATACAATGACGCGTCCTTCTTCCGGAATATCACCGCACCCCCCGCCCCAACAAGTGAAATTACACAACGGGCCCCGGAAATACTGAAAATACACTTTGGTCTCCTTTTGTGAAAAAATGCACCGACACCTCCCCGATAAACTCAAAATGCAAATCAGGTGAAAAACAACAAGTGAAAATACAAGGACGCGTCCTTCGTCCGGAATATCACCGCACCCCCCTCCCCGACAAGTGAAATTACACAACGGGCCCCGGAAATACTGAAAATACACTTTGGTCTCCTTTTGTGAAAAAATGCACCGACACCTCCCCGAAAAAGTCAAAATGCAAATCAGGTGAAAAATACCAAGTGAAAATAAAAGCAAGTTTCCTTTTTCCAGAATGACTATGTCTCACAGAAAATATAACAATGACAAGCCTTGTCACCATTGACAGCTAATAAGAAAGTGATATTGAACTGATAATAAGAAGTCCGTGCTGAATATTTTTGAAACCTAAAATTATTGTCATCGATGACGATATTTCTCGGTGCTGAAAAAAAATTATTTCATACTTTATTTATTAAGTAGAAAAAATTTGTCATCGATGACGATATTTTTAGGTTGCATGAAAACATCAAGTTACAACAACAAGCTTGTCATCGGTGACGTTTTTCTCACTATTTGTAAAATAGGTCTACACGGGTTGATAACTTACACGCTGCGTAATTAGAGACTTGTTCTAAAGTCTTTAACGCAAAGCTGAATATTATGACCGGTCCAGAATCTTTGCAGTTTCAAAAGTCACTAAGATTCTTTCGGATCCAATCTTGTAAGACTTCTTAAAGAAGCGCTGTCTTAGAATGTGCCGCACGCAATAAAAAGTCTGTTCAACTAGCTGATACCAATGAGCTACTAGGGAATCAGTATACGATTGCGCCGCGGTTTGTTGCGAGTTCATCGTAAAGACATCGACGGTTAAATAACTTAGACGCTGCGTAATTAGAGACTTTTAAAACTGCCGCTATCTTTGACGTTGAAGGTAGTAACTCATCAAGAGAAAAAAAACGTCCGTGATTGGTGACGGACAGTTCCATACTTTTTGAAATAACTGCGGAACGTCCGTCACCAATGACGGAAACATCCGTCATCGACGAACGAAAAAAAAGTATAAGCTTTGACTCCTTTCTCGTTCGAAACAAAACTGTGAGAGCCCGCAAGAAAATTGATCTCCATGGGGGTAATATCCTCAGGAAAAACTTGTCACAAGCATTCGGTCTCAGAAAAATATTGTCATCGATGACAAAATATTGACATCGATGACAAAAATAGTTCTAAACGTAGATACGTCCAGTGAATAAACAGAACAAGTACCCAAAGCGTCATCGATGACAAAAATATTGTCATCGATGACAAGGAATACCATGTTCGTAGAAAAATAACGACTAAATCAACGGCAAGAGAGGTAAGTTGTCATCGATGACGGTTCAGAAAGAAATAAAACTTGTGCCAAAAGCGAACTCGTTGACAAATTAAGTGGAGTCGTCATCGATGACAAAAAAGAGAAAACTAAAAACAGCGACACCAATGTAAACTTTTTCACCGCAAGATGTTATCAATAAAAAGTCTGAAAAAATAAAAGCATACCTGCACTTTCACCTTGAGCTCCCGAGGAACAAACCTCGGCGCAATCGGATACTAATTCGCTGGCTCATTAATATCAGCTATTTGCTTAGATGTTTCACTGCTTGCAGCACAAGCAACAATAGGTAAAATAGCGCTTCTCAACGGAGTCTTGCAAGATTAGATCTGATTGGGGTTTAAAGGTGACTTTCTAATGTGGAACTGGATTGGTCCTTATTAGCGTTGCGTTGAAGACTTTAAAAGACTTAACAATATTTCGCTTTCTTTATATTTACAAACTCTGACCGCGACAGCAGACTCGAAATTGTTCTTTTTTAACTTTCGCTCTTGAAGCGTTTGGCTTCCCTTCTTTTCTTAGTAGTAGCTTTCCGCTCGCAGACGTTGCAACGTTGCCACCTTCCTGCCTAGCGGCTTCTATTTTCTATTATTATTCCTATAATTTCTTAGTATAAGCGTGCAGCACGCGTTATTCGCGTTATTCTATAATTTATTTGTTCATAGAACTATTTTGCAAATAGTGAGAAAAACGTCACCGATGACAAGCTTGTTGTCATAACTTGATGTTTTCATGCAACCTAAAAATATCGTCATCGATGACAATTTTTTTCTATTTTATAAATAAAGTATGAAACAATATTTTTTTTTAAGCACCTAGAAATATCGTCATCGATGACAATAATTATATGTTTCAAAAATAATTAGCGCGGACTTCTTATTATCTCAATATCAGTTTCTTATTAGCTGTCATTGGTGACAAGGGTTGTCATTGTGATATTTTCTGTGAGTCATAGTTATTCTGAAAAAAGGAAACTTCCCGTTATTTTCACTTGGTATTTTTCACCTGATTTGTATTTTGACTTTTTCGGGGAGGTGTCGATGCATTTTTTCACAAAAGGGGACTAAAGTGTATTTTCAAAAATTTGTGTAATTTCACTTGTCGGGGAGGGGGGTGCGGTGATATTCCGAAAGAAGAACACGTCCTTCTTTTTTCCACTTGTTGTTTTTCACCTGAATTGCATTTTAACTTTTTCGGGGAGGTGACGGTGCATTTTTAAAGAAAAGGAGACCAAAGTGTATTTTCAGTATTTCCAGGGCCCGTGGTGTAATTTCACTTGTCGGGGAGGGGGGTGCGGGGATATTCCGGAAGAAGGACGCGTCATTGTATTTTCACTTGTTGTTTTTCACCTGAATTGCATTTTCACTTTATCGGGGAGGTGACGTTGCATTTTTTACCAAAAGGAGACCAAAGTGTATTTTCAGTATTTCCGGGGCCCGTTGTGTAATTTCACTTGGCGGGGAGGGGGGGGCGGTGATATTCCGGACGAAGGACGCGTCATTGTATTTTCACTTGTTGTTTTTCACCTGATTTGCATTTTGACTTTATCGGGGAGGTGTCGGTGCATTTTTTAGCAAAAGGAGACCAAAGTGTATTTTCAGTATTTCCGGGGCCCGTTGTGGAATTTCACTTGTCGGGGAGGGGGGTGCGGGGATATTCCGGAAGAGGGACGCGTTGTTGAATTTTCACTTGAAAATAATTCGAGGACCGTTTTGTATTTTCACTTGGTCAATTACCCATTTATCCATTCGCCCATTCACCCATTCACCCATTATTTGCGCAATGAAGTAACTTGAGAACTTGAAAATCCTAACATCGTCCATAATTGAGAAGATAACAACATCCAAAATATAAACAAACCAAATAAATTATATACATTACGAATAAATTTATCAATAAGTAATGTTACATTTACTTTGTATAATGAATTAAATACTAATACGCAAGTGCCTTTTTTGTTCGAGGTCCAACATCAAGATTTCCAACAAGGTAATACTTATCAAATATCGTATATATTTATTAACAATTCAAATACAAATGATATATTCACATACATCGCATTTTTTACGATAACTTGAAGAAAAAAAAATATATCATTATAGTATACAAATGACTTCATTAACCTTTCAAAATATTACAAATTCAACTGATTTCAACACAATTAGTGGAACTGTTACGGGGCTTTCCCCAAATACGTCTTATAAGTTGAGATCTACGATTACGAATGTTTATACAAATGAAACTATCGTTATTGACTCAACTGCAACATTTACTACTCAAAATTCGACCTCACAAGCTACATATTCGATAACACATCTCCAATCTCTTGATCACGGAAGTCTAATTTTCCAAGTTACAAAATCTTCGGGTTCCACGCAAGACGGCGACAATTTCGAAATGATTATAGAGCAAAATACTTACACGTACCCTCATCACAAACAATCAAAAATGAACCCAATGGTATACAAACATTTGCAAGTCAATGCTGGTATCGTTGAAAAGTATGATATTTCGCAAGACATAACAAAAACGATAGGAATTGATATTAACAAATGTAGAACATCCTGTATGCGTGATAATATTCTGGGAAAGTACAAACGTTTTAATGTGATCGACAGTGTTGAACCATTTGTGAAATGCGAAAATTTGAAAGAAGGATTTTATTATATACTTACAAGGAATCGATTACCAGCAAGAGGAAATGGATGGTATACAAATGGATTTTTAGAATATCTTACCAAAGAAAATATCGATTATGAAATCAAATATCAGCTATTATCATCAAACACATATGAAGAGGATTATTTATTAGAATTTTTTGAACGAGTAATAGAGTATCCAGAATTTAAATTTATGAGTAATGGTACAATTGGATCAATGGCGATGAGTAAGAAAACAACTAGCAAGATATTCTTTGAAAGCAATTTTGATACAGCGTGTTATTACTTTTGGAAATTGGATGAATCAAACACAACAAATGTAACACAAACAAAAACGGGTCATAAGTCCAAAACAAAAAACAAGGACGGACTTACTACAAACGAAGTGTACATTAATCCAATCTACACAAGGCACGAAAATGAGGACGATACACTTTATCAAATTGAAAACAGAACCACTTACCAAATGATCGATAATGACATTCCGATCTACAATCAAATTTTAGAAAATGAATATATCAAGAATTATGAATTGTACAAAAAAGTTGGTGGTAACCTATTAGCAATTAAAACAGACAATATCATTGTCGAAAATCCAGAAAACGAAGTTGAATTAGATGATACTATTATCGGTGGATACAAGGAAGGCGATATTCAAAGAATTACACACATTAGTCAGAAAATGAACAAGGAATTGAAATTAGAATTTGCTGATTGGAAACAATCAAAAGAAAATGATTTTGAGAACTTCGATGATATCGTCCAACAAGTCTTGGATAAGAATGAGTCGTTTATGGTCAATGGAAGTGGTGGGTTTGGGAAAAGCTATTTATTGAAGATGTTCAAAAATGAACTTGATAAACGAAATATGAAATCAGCGATTCTTGCACCGACAAACAAAGCTGCTCTTAACATTGGAGGAACAACAATCCACAAGTTTTTAGGCTGAATCCTTCCTTCAATTTTTCGCATTCCACAAATGGCTCAATACCGTCAATTACATTGAAACGTTTGTACTTTCCTAATACATTGTCACGCATACAGGACGTTCTACATTTGTTAATATCAATTCCTATCGTTTTTGTTATGTCTTGCGAAATATCATAGTTTTCAACGATACCAGCATTGACTTGCAAATGTTTGTATACCATTGGGTTCATTTTTGATTGTTTGTGATGAGGGTATGTATCATTGAATAGAAATCGTCCAAAATTCAAAGATGTTTGATTTGTAAATTTGATTTTTGTTTTAGAAGATGCATTGTAATGTTCAATGTACGACTTGATAATGTTCTCTTCGTGATTTGCAAAAATTCGTTTATCCGATAAATCAATTTGTTTAATTTGTCCGTTGATAACTTTCAAATTTGTTGGCGATATCAATTTACCTGTTTTTTCAAAATACTCTATGAATTCCTCCAAAAGATTTGTATTATGGACAATTGTGTCTTTGTCTGTGATTTCTAAATCAGTTTCTTTTTTTGATGATTCTTTTCTTATACAGTTAGAACCAATATTTTCTCTTGTACACGCATTCAAATGATTCATAAATTCCTTACCTTCGCATAGATACATATGATCGTTTGCTACGATATACGCCAACGCATCCAATTTTTTGTTTTTCTTTTCTGGATAGTATTTCGCATCGAGGTAGGGTTTGGTTTGGTTTCCCTAACTAAGTTCCTAAAGTCCTAATTCCTAAAATTCTTATTCGTATTTTACTTTTTTGATATTGCACAGCCAACAAGCTAATCTGCAATTGTTTTTTGTGTGTCCTCTATCATTATCAATTCTGTCCAATGTCAAAATTCCTTGATGTAATTCACATCCACAAGCAAAACAGATATTGTTTCCAGATTGTATGATATTTTTTACATCTTCAGTACTTAGATCACATGTCCTGTGTTTCTTTTCATCTTGTACTTTGTAACCATTTATTTTGTTATTGATAAATGTATCTTGATAATCCACATCAACTTTTTCGTTTTGCGAATCTCCAAATACAATGTAATCTTTGTTCGTTGTTCTTGTCAATGCTGTGTATAACATTCTATTTGTCATTTTTTCTAATTCCCAAATACAAAACAAGAAGTCAAATGTTTGTCCTTGTGATTTGTGAACTGTCATCGCATAAGATACTACATATTCTTTGTGGAAATCTTTGATCGAAATGGTATATTCTTCATTTGTATCTGTGTTGATAACCTTAATGCTTTCATCGTCCCAATCAATGACTTTGAACTCTTGATTATTGAAGATACCGAGTTTTTTCATATTCTTGCACGACATTATCGGTGTATTTTTTCTGATTTTGACAGATTGAGCATATTTTCATCAATTTTCATCAATTTTCATCAATTTTTCATATCCTTCACATATATGACCAATATTCTCACAAATAAGCAAAAATATTCATATCAAGGACCGAGCACATCGAAGATGTGCGAGCGTCCTTACGGAAAACTCGTCAGAGTTTTCCATTCTAAAAGTCTGTATCAAAATTTAGTTAAAATTTACGGTTCAATGTGATTTAAACATTAACTAAAAATTGTTCGAAAAAAGTTACGAAAATGAAAAAAATTCCTGTCATTCCGTTTCGTTTCGTTCGCCCGAGGTAGTCGCATCGCTTCGCATCGAGGTAGGGTTTGGTTTGGTTTCCCTAAAAGTCCTAAAGCCCTAAGTCCTAAATTCCTAAGTCCTAAAAGACCTAATTCCTAAAAATATTATTATATCTTGTAATGACCATAAGCCAAAGTATGAATTCCATCCTCTAAGATATACCTTTTATCATCGTAACACGTCAAAGCTTTCTTTTTCTGTGTTATACTATAATTTGTACACGCATAACTTCGAATCGATTTAACTTCTTTGGTAATTTCTTTTTGTTCGAACAATGCTTTTGTATAATCTTCGTATTTGATATTTTTCTTTACAACAGTCTTGCTGATCCCTTTGAGAGTTTTCTTTTCACAAAATTCATCATTTGTGTTGTATGTTTGATATGCATATACTTTAGATCTTAATGCTGTGACTTTGGACATCATTGCGAAAACAGGTTTTTTGTCATCATCTTCTTGAATACAGGAGAAGTCAACAAACACGTATTTCGAAACTTCAATATCTGGAAATCAAAAAGACATTTATGTTTCACAAATAAGAAAAGAAAAGAAATCAATGATATCATTATGAACAATCGACCAGGTGATTGTTTGGATATAGAATGTACGGATCAAGATTTAAAATTAAACGTGACAAAAAAGTAATTCTCAAAGAACGATTTAACATAATTGTAAACTGTATCATTAAAGTGCAGTCTCAAATTTGAAAATTTCAGAAATATTATAGGGCGGATTCAAAAAAACATAAAAATAGAAATATGATATATACAAAAAACACTTTAAGGAAATAATTTCTGTATATATTATAAAATGAACAACTTCACTGAAATTAAAATGTCCGCTAATATAACAACGATGCAATATAAAAACATCAAAGATAAACTATATTTCAAAACAAATAATGGAAAACGGTATAGACCGATATTCAACAAGAACGGACATGTTCAACCTGCATTTACCAAGCTAATCAAATCTAATCCAACTTTACCTTTACCAAATACCGAATTCGATTATCTATTTGATACTTCCAAAAACAAGTTTATCAAACGAAGTAAAGTTTTGGACAATCGATCTAAAACGGGTAAACTTGTAAAGAAATACAAAGATTTCATTATTCAAAATGGAAAATTAGTTACAAATACGAAAGAGATATTTTCAAATTCAATCACTTTCAAAATTTACAATATCGTTACTAAAAAAGATGGTTCCACCGAGATAAAATTGATTGATAACAAAACAAATATATTTACATCAAATGAATTGTTTCAAGTTGACAATAATATCGTATTTCATCAATTTTCTGATGAAACACAACGTTACAAAGTAACATTAATTGAAGATGAATTTCAAGGACAAAATATATACTGCATCTCCAACATAGTCAACAAAGAAAAAGAAGTAGAAAAAAACATTTTTATTAATGAAGAAATCATTAGTGTTACACTGAATCCCAATGACGTCGTAACAAATAATGAACTTGGACTGTACAACCATATTCCAATCGATAATGAATACAATATTATTGAAATAGTAAGCCATTCATCACAAAAAGTCAATAAAAAAATAACGGATTTGAAAGATGTAAAAATGTTCAATTGTAAATTTGATATCGAAAGTAAAAACATTTCAAAGAATTTTAAAGATTCAGGAAATATGTCTTGTGTCCCTGAAGCATTGTACCACAAATATTGTTCAGATAAGTGCTATCGTCCATTGAAGTTGACATTAGAAGATATCGCAAATGAAATGACAGATGACTTTTCGAGTATTCATCAAGGATTTAATACATACAATATCAAGAATTTTTGTCGATTACACGGAATCCCAATGTACGCCTTGGATATCAATGAAAGAATTTTTGATACATTCCTTGACATTTTTAACTAATTTTCCATTTTGAATAATGAAATCTTTGTATTTCTTGGTGAGTTTACCAGTTTTAGATCGATTATCCAAAACTTTGCTGCGTTTGATAAATTTGTTTTTTGAAGAGTCAAATACATAATCAAAATTGGTATTTGGTAATGGAAGATTTGAGTTAGATTTGATTAGCTTGGTAAATGCGGGTTGAATGTTATCCTTCTTGTTGAATATCGGTCTATACCGTTTTCCATTATTTGTTTTGAAATATAGTTTATCGTTGATAGTTTTATATTGCATCGTTGTTATATTAGCGAACATTTTAATTTCAGTCGAGTTGTTCATTTTATAATATATACAGAAATTATTTCCTTAAAGTGTTTTTTGTATATATCATATTTCTATTTTTATGTTTTTTTGAATCCGCCCTATAATATTTCTGAAATTTTCAAATTTGAGACTGCACTTTAATGATACAGTTTACAATTATGTTAAATCGTTCTTTGAGAATTACTTTTTTGTCATAATCATTTTCATATTGTTTTACAAGGTGATCGTACAAGGGTTTGATATCTGTTGCTTTTAAATCGTGTCTAATTACAGATGCTCTTAAAACTTTACTATTTAGTTCTAACTTCTCAAGTCGCTTCATAAATTGCGATTTCAATTGTTTGTTTTTGACTGCTTCGTTTTGATAAGATTTATTTCTCTGTTCTCTATTGTATTCGGGTGATTTTACAAATTTTAGGATTCTTCCAGTTTCGTTATCAATAATTTTCGTGTAAATTTGAGAACCATAATCAATGACCGATGAGTTCATTATCTATAATATACAATATTTATTTTTAAATAGTTTTTTCTGTATAATACAATTCATTCGTAATTCACAAGAGAAACACTCCCGCCTGGGTTGATCACAAGATTGTAGCCCGATTCCACAAAAGTAAATGCCTGGAGCGTAATAGCACCAACCGCGGTTTTTTGAATAGTAAGATCCAGTTGAATTGGTGAGCCAGTTGCAGATGTGTTCATTCCCGAAATTAATCTATTATCGCCAGAGCCTTCAAACGATTGCACAAGCATAAATGAGTCTTGTTCGTATCTCGGTTCGAGTGCTGCAACTCTACTCGTCGCCAGAAAAGGGGTGCCACTTTTCACCATATAAAGTGAATCCATCACGTTCATCAAACTTTGAACCGATCCGCCTTGAAGGTCGACACGCTGAGCTGGGTAATAATTAGTAGAATAGCGATATTGATAACTGTTTAATTTCACCCCAGCTTCTTGACCTCCAAGTAGAACAAAATCATTTACAGATGCCGCAGACGAAGCACTTGAATCACGGAATACAGTAAACACTTTTTGAAGATCTTGAACCGATTCACTGACAAAAATATTATGATTTGCAGTAGCACCACCTTGTACAGACAAAGATGATACATGACTCCGTACCGTGCTAAAGGGAATTTTCAAAGCTTCTCCAGAGCACAGAGCTTGGTCATACTTAGCACAAACGTCGCTTTCCAATTCGGTTACACACAATTGCATAACTACGTTCGATAGAGAATAAGCCATTGCAGTCCCAGTAGCCGCTGTTTCTTTCATTGATTCACGACTGGTATTAAGATAGAGTTCAATACTCATAGCGAATCCACCCCCGCCGCTCATAAGGTGAAGGGGAAGGGAATTCTCATTATAAAAGAGTCCACTTGCCAATCGTTTGATATACGTTCGACCAGCGTGTTGTAGTGTTCCGACATCGCTTGTGGCTAATGCAGTCGAGTCTATTTTAGAATCATAATAACCCTCTAAAGTATCGTCCACCGATTTCGAAGTAGTGTCTTTCAAAAGATTAAAAACTCGCTCAAGAATATGGAAGTCTGTTATGTCTTCGATCACAGAACCGTTACCTGATTTTATCAAAATTCTATTGAAAACTGGGATACCGTCTTTAAAGAGATTGTTTGCACTGGTCGATGTCGCCAAAAATCGCAAAAATGTTTGAGACATGTCTAAGGAACAATTTTCGTAAGCTGGAATATTAAAAATGATACGGCTATTTGATGTCGGCGAGTATTGAGTTGCTGCACTTGAATTTGCAGGTAAAAGTTCGATAATTTTCTTTTTAAGAGGAATACTCTTAACTTTTTGATTTGGAATTAGAGATTTTGGAATACCAGACATATTTGATTTATATATTATATCAATATATTATTTTTCTAACACGGATGTGCTAATCTATAACCTTGTTTATTGAAAAGTAAATTATTTTTTTCTTGGACTTCATTTTTAGGTTCGTGTGTCTCTATAATAATAGTACAAGTAAAATTATCGTGTGCATCATCTGCGAATTCATATAGACTTTCATCTAATATTTGAATATCGATACTTGACAATGTTCCATTTAATTCGTGCCATTCAAAATTTGTATCTGTAAGATTATGGTGTATCCAAGAGTATCTATTTACATTTATCGGAATTGTGGCAAAATGATGTGAGTTAATCGTTCCTATAGTATTGCCTATAGATTTTTGTGTCTGGCGAGAGTTCGTCCCTAATGTTTGAGAATATACATAAAAATACGGATGCGATTCCCGTGATACCCCTGTTGATATTAGTGTACGTTCTGCCTCTGTATTATCGGTATCGTTTAATGGGGTACCTGAAAGCTGTGCTGGTAGACCTGCAACGGCTTGTGATTGCTTGAAACCTAAAAGATGCCAAGTTGTTTGTTCGAATGTATCAGGAAAATCAGGATCCATTGACCTATATAGGATTGACCAAAATTTTTGTTGAGCACCTGATTGATTACCTATAATACTTGTTGTAAAATCTTCATTAGTGTTTACCGAATACGTTGCTATTGTATTACCAGCACCGACTTGTCTCGTATAGGTTTTTGCAGTATTACCACCGACCTGATAAACAGGATTCTCATTTAATGCGTTCGTGACCAATATTGTTAATTTTTCCAATGAATGATATCCAGGCTGAATTATGTTATAAAACTCTTTTACTGTCGAGTTTATATATAGTCCAGTGGTCGGATTGTAATTATCTGTACGCTCAACCCAAAATATTTTATCATTAACACCTTCTTTTATGTTATAAAAAGTATTGCTTGTTGTAAGAACACTTAAAGCAGACCTCCAACAATTTTGAATTGGAGGATTCAAGAAAACAGTAAAGTTTGACTTACTCTCGTGATCTTGTCGGTGAGTTGAATTGATATGAATATAATGTTTTGTCATCTTTTATACTATAATGTGAGAAATTTAATGTCAAAAGTTCAGGAGTATTATACCATTATCATTTTTACTAAATTTGGGTGTTCTTTTCAATGACACATGAGTTACTGGTTTTTCTAATACCATTGTTTCTGATATCGGTTCTTCTACCATTGGTTCTGGGCTCGTTCTTTCCGTACCTGAGATGCTCGTTGTCTCGCTATCTTAAGCTGCTCGAGTTTAGCATCGCTCATTGTATATTTACGTTTTGATTTCAATGACTCTATAGTATTTATTTCAGTTGGATTTTCAACCATAGTATACTTAAAAGCAACAGTTCCGTTTCGTTTCGTTTCGTTTTTAAAATTTTCAATATTCAAGTCAACCAGTTAATATCTCGAGGTAGATTACACTTATAACAGTAATAGAAACATTCAAAATTTGACTTACCATTATATACAGGTTTGTGTTCTTCATTTAACTTGTAAAATTGTATTCTCTTTTTTGGTAATATAATTTGAATATCATTTCGATATAGCTCTCGAATATATTTAGTCACTAATACAGAACAGGGCATTATCAATATAAAAGGTTTATCGATATCTTTCAATTTGATCATTATATCCTTTTTAATTGTAAATGGTGGATTTGAAATAATGATATCATAATCTAATTTATCAACCATTTCGAAAAAATCATATTCTTTTTTGTGTATTACATTTGTACAACCAATGTCTCTCAATATCTGTCCAGAACGTCCATCCATGTAAAAGGGCTCGTAAATTACTTTATCTTTCCAAGGTTCAATAATATGTTTGATGTTATCATAAGCATCCGCTGGGCTTCCATAATCATCGTATTTTAAAAATGTTTTTGTTGTAAATGAAGCCATTATATTATTATACATTTCATTTTAATTTGATCTTTTTCACAGGTTTAGATTTATCTACAGTTTTCGGTTTCAAAGGATTTCCAGTTTGACCTTGTGAAGGTCGCGATTTACAACCACAGCCACAGTCTTTTTCAAACATTTGATTATATACTATCAATTGATATTTTTATTTTTCAAAGTCTCTAAAATACACACATATACACTTTCATAAATCTTTCGTTCTGTGTTCTCATTAAAAAACGGTAGATCAATTTTCTTATTGAGTTCATCGATAAACAACTCATAAAATCTTGAATCTTCGAGCAAGTAAATCATACTCTTAAATGTTAATACTTGTAATTCATCCATTCTCTATATATATCATATTCATATATAAAAAATTCTACGTTTATCTTTCAAAAATTGAAAATATCCTTTTACACATTTGAAAAGATGGGCGTATAGTTCTTTCATATCATTTCGTGAATGTTTCGACATCATTTTTAATATTAATACACATTTTCTTTTTAGCTTGAACCTTTCCAAAACGGGTTGTCGAATGGGTTTCTTCTCAATCGTTGATTAGAGCGTTGTTTAACTTCGGTAAACATATTCTGGTTTGGTTTAAGTCGTTCATCTGTCTTAATTACTGCGTTTAGAACATCTTGATATTTTGCAAAATATTCATCGTTTCGTATCGGTGATACATTGTTTTGTTTCAAAGTGTTTATAACTTCTCTTTCATAATTATTGACCAATTTCACAGGATCTTTGCCGTTTAATGAGTAATAAGATCCAACTTGAGCTTTTGTAAATATTTTGACATACAATACATAGAAAGTATTACCATAAGCTGCATAGTAGTCATTTAAACGTCGTTGTAACGAATTTTGTGTTTTACCGAGTTTAACGTACGTTGAGGGATTTCCACAACCTTTTGGAATCTCTATAACGTAAAATGCGTTTTTAGATTTGTTTTTGTTATAAAAGGAGTCTTTATTTTGTTCTTGTACAAATGAATCATAACGTGTACGTACATTATATGTTGCATAACCGATCGTAGAATTCATTATATATATAATTTACCATAGAATTTTATTTGCGAAATAACCAGGACTTTCAATTATATTTAAATCTTTCTTGTGTCTAATTCTATACAATCTTCGACGTTCATTTGCATATTCTATACCTTTTTCCAAAATGTAAGTTGGATAATCCTTATACCGAATGTCACCTATTGATGCAATTTTTTTATTGTCTTTATCGAATACATCAATCTTTTTATTTTTGACAGTACTCGGTTTGATTGTAACATTCATCTTTTTAGCTCGATCATGTGAATATTGCGTAATCTTGTACATTTACTATAAAGCTACATTTTCTTTGTTGTCACTATCCATTTCGTCTTTTGACATTAGAGCTCGTTTACAATTGATACATAAACAATCAATATCGGTACATCGTGATCTTCTAAATGGAAATGCTTTCCAAGATCAAACTCACGATGACTGGAGTGCAATGATTATTATAGAGTCTCACGAACCGAAAAATGAAATCCAAGAGCGAAATAATTTACTTTTCAATAAACATGGTTATAGCTTGGCTCATCCTTGTTAAAAAAATAATATATTCATATAATATATAAAACAAATATGTCTGGCATTCCAAAAAGTTTAATTCCAAACCAAAAAGTGAAATCGATTCCTCTTAAAAAGAAAATTATAGAACTTTTACCTGCAAATAGTTCGGCAGCAACTCAATACTCGCCGACATCAAATAGCCGTATCATTTTTAATGTGCCTGCTTACGAAAATTGTTCCTTAGACATGTCTCAAACATTTTTGCGATTTTTGGCGACATCGACCAGTGCAAATAATGTCCTGTGTTTCTTTTCATCTTGTACTTTGTAACCATTTATTTTGCGAATCTCCAAATACAATGTAATCTTTGTTCGTTGTTCTTGTCAATGCTGTGTATAACATTCTATTTGTCATTTTTTCTAATTCCCAAATACAAAACAAGAAGTCAAATGTTTGTCCTTGTGATTTGTGAACTGTCATCGCATAAGATACTACATATTCTTTGTGAAAATCTTTGACCAAAATTGTATGTTCTTCATCTGTATCTATGTTGATAACTATAATATTTTCATCGTCCCAATCAATTACCTTGAACTCTTGGTTATTGAAGATACCGAGTTTTTTCATATTCTTGCACGACATTATCGGTGTATTCTTTCTAATCTTGACAGATTGAGCATACACGTTCGCTTTCAAATCTTGGTCTGTACATTCTATATCCAAACAATCACCTGGTCGACCATTCATAATGATATCATTGATTTCTTTCCTTTTCTTGTTTGTAAAACATAAATGTCTTTTTGATTTCCAGATATTGAAATTTCCAAATACGTGTTTATTGACTTCTCCCGTGTCGTATGCGTGTTGACTTATGGATGTCATTGTTGTATCAGATCGTTTGTTAATAGTCATTTCAATTCGATTGTGGTCACAGAGGTATTTCATCAAATAACAAGTTTCGTAATCATAATTTTCCTCGCATACTGGAGGTAGTTGCTTGAAGTCCCCGAAAAAGATGTATTTCAAATTAGGACATTGTTGTTTGCCAGACATTTTTTGCACGCACCGGTCAACGCACGCACCTCTCTGAAAAAATGCCAGCCGCCTTTTGATTTTATTATCGCGATAATTTTTATGATAATGAGTGGCAATTTTTTCTTTTGTATGGTATTATTACTGTATTTCTGAGGAGTATTTTGACACGCGTTTCGAGACGAGTAGAGGCTCATCAGTATGGCAAAATCCGGTCGCAAAAAACAGCCGTCTGATCCGCTTCTTGTGAGCGTGGAAATCCACCTACGACAAGTTGTGAGCTGTGCCACAGCAGCACTACGCACGTTGAGTTTGGCGAAAGGGAATTTTACCGCGCTCTCGCAGGGGGCAGCTGGTTCGCAATCCCTCTCTCAGCTTTCCGACTCACAGGTTGTCACAAGAAATCTGCTCGAAGCTGTACAGCTGCTGGATACAAAGGCGCGCGCCACAGTAAACACAGCAAGGCGCGCTTTAATCTCGAACAAGGAAAGTCACGAATCTGAGTTCGCAGCGCATCTGGGAACCAAGGATACTAGAAAGGGCCCTAGTGCGAGAACGCTGAGGCGCAAAAATCTTCGGGAATCACGCAGAGTCACACAGTCTGATAAAAGAGACACTGAGCCAACAGACGTTCCAACATCTCGCGTGACGAAACCCTCGAAAAAACAGAGCTCAGATATTTTGGTAGAGTCTTGCGCACCTCCAATAGACACAGGAGAACCAGTGACACCAGCCGCCACTTCATCCTTTGTGGCCTTAGGACCTTTGTCCACAGGAACGAAAAGAGCAAAGGGCAGCACTGGTGACAAAGGGGATCGCAAGAATCCCAAGGCAAGAAAATCGCTTACATGGAGAAGAGAGACACACAGCAAACGCTCAGAGTCAGTGCCTGCTATTGAGAAGCAGGCGTCGGGATCCCTGCAGCGTTCGACGTCACTCAGCCCTGAGGGGCGATCCATGTTCCCAGTATACGACCGATAATCTTGCCACAGTAGAGATACTTGAATCAGACACCTTACTTGCTGCGGAAAGGGCATCGTGGCGAGTCCGCTTAACTCGATCCACTGATCAGGCGACTGCTTAACTGGGTGGGGCAACTCCCTCCTGTAACTGAAGTCAGAGACAGTATGCCGTTTGCGAGACTTCAAGCTTTGCTAATCCTAGGACAATATGGTGCCAAGAGTGGAGACACTAGAATCAGCCACAATGTTTACTGTAGACAGAACATCGCGACAAGCTCACTTCGGAACTCACGCCTTGCCAATCTCAAGACAATATTGTGCCAGCATCTCGATCGCGCCGCTTTTCCCACGAAGGTTTTTCCAGCGGCTGTATTATGCTGTATTTGCGGTGAGAGGATCCAGAGGACCCGTGGGACCGCGGGGGACGGCTTACCCATAATCCTAAGAACCCGATCAGTCGAGGACTGCTTAGGATCCCACAGAGCCTAGCCACCACTTGCAAGCCTATTCCTCAAGTGTAGTGCTGATAAAGCCCCTGTCTGTTTAAAGTTCCTGCACCGCATTAGAACAATAACCCTGTGCCACTGCGGAGCGGGTAACTGTTTAGCTCTGCCGTTAGCTTCAGGGTTTGGGGCCTCAACACATCTTTTCAGACCGAGTTCCTTGCTTTGCAAAAGTGTGCAGCTTGAATAGGAGAAAACTTAATAGTGGTAATAGGCTAAAAGGGACGGCGCCCTATAAAAGCCCACTCAACGTTATAATTGAGTCCTTTTTCCTTTTCCTTTTTGCCAGTTGTAAAAACCCAAGTAGTGTGAATCCAACCATACTGATTTCATCCAGTAGCACATAATCCATACTCTTCAACTTTTTGAGCATTTTAGAACATATTTTACTGTCGTGTCCAATTCCTAAAAACTTGTGGATTGTTGTTCCTCCAATGTTCAAGGCTGCTTTGTTTGTTGGTGCGAGAATTGCTGATTTCATGTTTCGTTTATCAAGTTCATTTTTGAACATCTTCAATAAATAGCTTTTCCCAAACCCACCACTTCCATTGACCATAAACGACTCATTCTTATTCAAGACTTGTTGGACGATATCATCGAAGTTCTCAAAATCATCCTCTTTTGATTGTTTCCAATCATCGAATGATAACGCTAACTCCTTGTTTATCTTTTGACTAATATGTGTAACTCGTTGGATGTCACCCTTCTTGTATCCACCAATTACTGTATCGTCTAATTCTATTTCGTGTTCTGGATTTTCAACAATGATATTGTCTGTTTTGATTGCCAACAGCTGACCACCAACTTTTTTGTACAGTTCATAATTCTTGATATATTCATTTTCCAAAATTTGATTGTAGATCGGAATGTCATTATCAATCATTTGGTAAGTTGTTCTGTTTTCGATTTGATAGATTGTATCGTCCTCGTTTTCATGTCTTGTGTAGATTGGATTAATGTAGACTTCGTTTGTAGTAAGTCCATCTTTGTTTTTTGTTTTTGATTTATGTCCATTTTTAGTTTGTGTTACATTTGTTGTGTTTGATTCATCCAATTTCCAAAAGTAATAACACGCTGTATCAAAATTACTTTCAAAGAATATCTTGCTAGTTGTTTTCTTACTCATCGCCATTGATCCAATTGTACCATTACTCATAAATTTAAATTCTGGATACTCTATTACTCGTTCAAAAAATTCTAATAAATAATCCTCTTCATATGTGTTTGATGATAATAGCTGATATTTGATTTCATAATCGATATTTTCTTTGGTAAGATATTCTAAGAATCCATTCGTATACCATCCGTTACCTCTTGCTGGCAATCGGTTCCTTGTAAGTATGTAATAAAATCCTTCTTTCAAATTTTCGCATTTCACAAATGGTTCAACACTGTCGATCACATTAAAACGTTTGTACTTTCCCAGAATATTATCACGCATACAGGATGTTCTACATTTGTTAATATCAATTCCTATCGTTTTTGTTATGTCTTGCGAAATATCATAGTTTTCAACGATACCAGCATTGACTTGCAAATGTTTGTATACCATTGGGTTCATTTTTGATTGTTTGTGATGAGGGTATGTATCATTGAATAGAAATCGTCCAAAATTCAAAGATGTGTGTGTATGTTTAATCCTTTCTGGGACACCCGATATTCCCCGATATTCCAAGGTAGTAGCCTTAAAGATTTCATCAATTTTCATCAATTTTCATCAATTTTTCATATCTTTCACATATATGACCAATATTCTCACAAATAAGCAAAAATCCTCGATAACTTTCAAAATAATGCTTAAACCCTAAAAATTTTCGGTGATATCGAAAAATTAGACAATTTGATAAAAATGAAAATTTGGTGAAAAAATCTCAAAAATATTTTTTTGTAACGGTCACAGCTCTGCAACACCTCTGCAACACCTCTGCAACACCTTTGCAATACCTGTAACTTTCTCATATGATACTCAAAATTCATTATTGATATATGAATCTTGACTAAAATTTGGCGAGCATTTCAAATATTATACTTAAAAGCAACAGTTCCGTTTCGTTTCGTTTCGTTCGCTCGAGGTAGTCGCATCGCTTCGCATCGCAGGTTTGGTTTCCCTAAAAGTCCTAAAGCCCTAAGTCCTAAATTCCTAAATCCTAAAAATTCTTATTATATCTTGTAATGACCATAAGGCAGAGTATGGATTCCATCTTCTAAGATATACCTTTTATCATCATAACAAGTCAATGCTTTCTTTTTTTGTGTTATACTATAATTTGTACAGGCATAACTTCTGATCGATTTGACTTCTTTTGAAATTTCTCTTTGTTCAAACAATGCACTTGTATAATCTTCGTAATTGATATTTTTCTTGACAACCGTCTTGCTAATACCTTTTAACGTTTTCTTTTCACAAATTTCATTGTTTGTATTGTATGTTTGATATGCATATACTTTAGACCTTAATGCTGTAACTTTGGACATCATCGTAAATGTGTCACCCATACATTCATCTTTGAAGTATCCCACTTGTTTCGCTCGAACTTTTGAATACAGCATATGATCTTTTGGGTAATTGCTCGTATCATAAGAGTTTTCCATTTCCTTCATATCCATGTATACATCATCGGTTTTGATGTTCAAAACAAATGAATCTGTATCGGTTAATACCAAATTCACATTTTCCTTGTATCTGGGTTTTAATGTATCATAATAGAAGGAATACATATGAATCTTTGATAAATCTAACACTGCAACTCCGCAGTATAGGTTTTTGTACCATTTCCGCCGACCTGATAAACAGGATTCTCATTTAATGCGTTCGTGACCAATATTGTTAATCTTTCCAATGAATGATATCCAGGCGGAATTATGTTATAAAACTCTTTTACTGTCGAGTTTACATATTGTAGAGTTGTTGGATTATAGGCATCGGTACGTTCAATCCAAAAAATTTGATCATTGACACCTTCTTTTATATTGTAAAAAGTATTGCTTGTTGTAAGAACACTTAAAGCAGACCTCCAACAATTTTGAATTGGAGGATTCAAGAAAACAGTAAAGTTTGACTTACTCTCGTGATCTTGTCGGTGATTGGGTGGGATGGGTGGGTCATGGAAATGTCCTGAGCGGGTCATGGAAATGTCCCGGCGGGTCATGAAAATATCCTGGGCGGGTCATGATAATGTCCTGAGCGGGTCATGGAAGTGTCCCTGGCGAGTCATGGAAATGTCCTGGGCGGGTCATGAAAATGTCCTCAGCGACTCATGGAAATGTCCCGGGCGGGTCATGGAAATGTCCTGGGCGGTCATGGAAATGTCCTGCGGTCATGGAAATGTGCTGAGTGGGTCATGGAAATGTCCCGGGCGGGTCATGGAGATGTCCTGAGCGGGTTTTGTAATGTCCTGAGCGGTCATGGAAATGCCCTGTGATCATGGAAATGCTCCTGGGCGGGTCATGGAAATGTCCAGGCGGGTCATGGGAAATGTCCTCGGCAGGTCATGGAAATGTCCTGGGTGGGTCATGGAAATGTCTGAGTGGGTCATGAAAATGTCCTGAGCGAGTCATGGAAATGTCCTGGGCAGGTCATGGAAATGTCCTGAGTGGGTCATGGAAATGCCTTGGGCAGGTCATGGAGATGTCTGGGCAGGTCATGGAAATGTCCCGGGCGGGTCATGGAAATGTCCTGGGCGGGTCATGGAAATGTCCCTGGGCAGGTCATGGAAATGTCCTGAGTGGGTCATGGAAATGTCCTGGGCGGGTCATGGAAATGTCCTGAGTGGGTCATGGAAATGCCTTGGGCGGCTCATGGAGATGTCCTGAGCGGGTTGAGCGATGTCGGAAGTGGCTCATGAAAATGTCCTGGGTGGGTCATGAGAACGTCCTGGGCGGGTCATGGAAATGCCCCGGGTGGGTCATGGAAATGTCCTGAGCGGGATAAAAACAGCAGCCAGCACGAGGCACAGAAAACGGGCAATAGACTACGCGGGAGGGGTGGTTGCAAGGATAATGGGGGAAGCAAGAGACAGGGCAATGATGGATGTCAACCTACCGAAACAAGCGGCAGCACCAGAACAACAACATGGACTACACCTCCCAAAAACCCTCCGCAAAGAAAGGGACGGCCACCTGAAAGAAAGGAACAGGTGCCGCGAGAACATAGCATTATGGAAGAAGGACATAGAAACACGAGAACAAGTAACCGAGGAAGCACGGACGGAAGATTTTGACAACCGAACAAGCGAAATGAGGGAATGGGAACAATGGGAACGGGAACAGAAAAAGCTTGCGACAAAAGAGGCAAGGAAGTGCATTAAAGAACACGAAGCAAACCGAAAACAGAAAACAAGAATGAAAATGAGAGAAGGATACTGGAGCAACATAAAGCACTACCATAAATTGATATACAAAAAAGAGATAGAAAACGGAACGGCACCAGCTACAACAATACAAGCAATTGAAACCATGCAAGGAGAACTAGTGGTAGGACACCAAAAAGTGGCACAGGCAATGGGCGAACACATTGCGTGGTCGGAACCATACAAAATGAAGGAACCAGAGAAAGGACTTAAAGATACGCCACCCTGGCTTGACGAAAGGTACAAGAACTACGTGAGGGAAAACCAATGCAAAAGGCCGGACCAAACAAAAGTAAACCTAAATGTGGACAAAGAGGCCTATCGACAGGCAGTGAAGAAAATGAAAACCAACAAAGCAGCCGGGCCCATGGGGATACAAAATGAAGTACTGAAACAGATGCCGGACAGATTCCACGACCAACTGTGTGAACTCATGAAATTAATGTGGGAGCATAGACACACCCCCCTACCATGGAAAAAAGGCTACTTCTGCTTCCACCACAAGCAAGGAGAAGTAACAAAACAAAAGAACTACCGACCTATAGCACTACTGGATTGCCTGTTCAAATTATACACTACAGTACTCACAAAAATGCTAGCTGACTTCTGTGAGATAAACGGCATGCTCTCGGAAGCACAAGAGGGCTCAAGGGAAAACCACAACACAATGAAGCAACTCACCAGGGTAACCAATGCCATTGAAGACGCCAACCTCTCCAAACGAAACCTACATGCAACCTACGTGGATTTCGAAAATGCGTATGGCTCGGTTGACCACAAAAGACTCATTACGACGCTAAAACACCTAGGGGTGCCACCACAACTTACCGAAGCTGTTAGGGACATACTGGGCGAAAACGAGGAGGACTCCATGCAAATGAGAGCAAAAGTAGGGGACCAGGTCTCGGAAGAGGTGCCAATAAGAAGGGGGATTCTGCAAGGCGACAGCATGAGCCCGCTACTGTTCATACTATACCTGGAACCTCTCCTTAGATGGCTAGAGGTGGGAGACCATGGATACCAGCACAGGTATGCAACTGACAGGGAGCTCAGAGGGGAACTGAGAACCTCCTCCGGAGCGTTTGTGGACGACCTAATTATACTAACCAAACTAATGACAGGCATGGAGCAACAGCTAAAGAAACTCTCGGCATTTGGAGACTGGAGTGGACTCAGAATAAACGAGGACAAAACAAAGATAACAGGGGTAGAACATGGCAACAAAAACGTGAAAGAAAGTAGGCACCAAGGGGTGAAATGCGGAAGTCGAACGCTAAAAGTCCTAAAAGCCGGGGATACCTACAAGTACCTGGGGGTCCTACTCAATATGCTGGGGACATGGAAAGAGGAGAAAAGAAAGTCACTACGGGAACTCAAAAGAAGAATAGACGCACTACTGGCAACCCCCCTCACACAAAGACAAAAAGAGTACTCTCTGAAGTCGGCCATATTGGGGAAATTCAAATACGGACTCCACCTCGGGATATACACACAGGGTGAAATACAACAGGCCGAAAACCAGCTGGGAGCCGCGATGAAAAGAATATATGGACTTCCCGCGAATGGTACGCCCAATGAACTAAACACGGAGGAAAAAGAGGAATATGGACTGGGGCTCCAGTCCCTACAGGCAATATATGCACAGGAAGTGTACACGGGACTGGCAGGCGCTGTTCAGAGTGAGGAAGACAAAGGGGCCCAGATGGGATACGGCAAAAGGGAGAGAAACCTTAAAACCAGACAAAGAATGTCACAAGTTAGTAGGTCCACAGCCGGGCTACTGGAAAAACACTTCGAAGAAAGGGGACACAGCAGCACAAGGAGCAAGCTAAAAATGGGACTGCAGACACAAACGAACACTCTGAGGAAGATGAATGCTCTGAATGAATATGGAATACGCGTGAAAGGGGTGGGAACCCACATGCAGGAACTGGGCAAAGAAACACTACCTATAATGAGGCAGCTGGGAAAAGCTAAAAGGGTATACACAAACGCGGAAATGGAGGGCACAACCAGAACGACCAAGCACCAAAGGATAATGGATACAGAATACAGAGACCCACAGTCGCAGCCTGCGACGACAGGCTTTGAAAAAATGGGAACAGTAAATGTAATACAGGAAACGAAAACTCAGCAAGCCACCAAGCAAATAAACTTTACCAAACTACTCACACTATTCAGAAACTACCCGGACCTCAAGAACTTAACCACGGCAGACGGGAAAAGTGCCATACCAATAGAAACACTGAAAGCAACAGGTGGAAGGAAACACGACACCAAGACGGCAACAAAGATAGCACAGGGAATGCTGCACCTATACCCATACATTTGCGAAGCACAACCCAACGACATTAAGAAACCAGGGGACCACTGGGACCATGTGTGGAACAGAAGGCTGAAACCTGAATATATACAAGAACGGAAAACAGGAGAGCTAGAGAGGTACACCAAAAGTACGATAAGCATGGAAAACATAAGCGACTGGCCGGCACAAATAAAGGCGCTACATGAGGCTGGAAACAGTCTGAAGGACATACTGCAACTAGTGTCTATGTACCCGCTAGCCAACCAAACGAAGCATTTCGAACAGTCAGAGGTAGAGTGGACGGAACAAGAGAAGGAAGTTCTGGGCATAGAAACCGACCAAGAAAAGGAGGAAGACGACGTGATGACAACCAGACACCCGCGGGGGAGAGTAAAGAGGAAGTCAGGACAACAGGACAGAGGCCAGTGGTCGACACAGGAAGACCGAATGGAAACGCTAGGACAAGAGGGAAACTACACGCCCGCCGGGATACTGGCAACGAGACAGTACCTGCAAAACTACACAGACTCGACCTCGAAAGTAACGCAGTACGAAATACGGTGGACCGATGGTGAAGGAAACGAACAAAAGACGTGGAGCACAGAAGAAACAGTAAGAACACACCTGCTCAAACACAACCTCTCCTCGGACCAAGGATGGAAAAACCTAGTGGAAGAATGGAAGAGCGACAAGAGAGACAAAAGGACCAAACGCGAGCCCACTGAAGAGATACTGGCAGGACAACCAAACGGCGAACAGAGGTACTGGAAGGAAGTAACGCACCTGGAAATATGCACAAGGGAAACGAACCCGGACCAGGACATTAGGCACATTCCAGGGGTGAAGGACAGACAACTGCGCACGGAAGGTGACACCACCTACTGCTATGAGCCGGAGGGAAGCCTTATAGGCACGCTGAGCACGGTAAAAGCTAGAGAATTGTACGACAGATATGCCGAGGCGGTGGGGGACAGCACGGCACAAAGGCCAACAGAGAAACAACTGGCCAAAAGGCTGAAACTAAGTGTAGAACACAAAATACATGTAAACACTTTTGAGGAGGAAATAGCACAACTGCTGATAAGGTACTCCAGCAAAGCGGAGATGAAACACAGAAAAAGGAACCTCCAAAACCACTGGACCTTCCCTCCGGAAATGATGGAGGCGGTACACAAAGCCATGGGAGTCCAAACAGAGGTATTCGCCTCCCCACTTAATGTACACAGAGACACCAGAACGTACTACTCGCAATACCCACGAGACTCGGTATTTGGGGCTGTAGGCTCGGCATGGGAAGAGCAATGGGAAAAACTGGGGTCATACCAATTCAACCCAGAGTACACAGCAGGGGACCTCTACAAGGCACTGAAAAAGGCAATTAACTCCACAAAAACGGCCGAACCCGTTCTGGGGGTAGGAATATACCCCACATATGCCAAAAGCCCGTATAGAAAACTGCTGAATAAGCACATGGGATACAGGGTACACGAGTTACTGGAGATAAAGGAAGGGCAGTTCACCTTCTTACCACCCGACCACTGGATGCAAGGCAACCTACAGAAACCCAAACAATGCAACTGGAACATGAGAATACTGGTAGTAGCGAATGCGGCAGGATGGAGAAAATACTGCCCGGACGCACTCAAAACCCACGACATGTTCAGCAAGGCCCTTCTCAAGTGCCCGCAAAGCAAAGTCAGGACGATAGGCAGAGCATGCTACATACACAGGCCTCTCACCCTCAAGGATGCGGACAGGCGACCTAGGTCAATTACAGAATGGGAGAAGGATTGCGTCATAGACTCCGCGCCATGGATGAACCATGAACTACCGGTCATGCAAGCACTACCAGGCAGCCACTTGGAAAACCACACAGAGAAGATAATTGACCGGTGGATGGAAGACAGGGAAAAAGAAGGGGAGCACAGAGGAGGGGATAGAGGGCCGAGGCCAACGACTATGGACGTACTAAGAGCTAACACCACGTGGAGTAGGGAGGAAATAAACAGAGACGCCCTAAGAAGGTGGGCATTACAATTTACGGGCCCAGACACAACGGACGAGCACATAAACGGAGACCAATGGCTGCAGTGGGAAAGGGGTGAAAAGGAGAAAGCAGGACCACCACCAGAAAGCAAGTGGGACAACCAAGGGAAAGGATACCCAGAGCCCCACAGAAGGCATAACAGAAACAATATGATTTACACGGATGGAAGCCAAAGAAAAGTCAAAAAGGAAAACGGGGAAGTCGAGGAAGTAACGGCGGCAGGTGTCTGGGACCCAAGAGGGGAACGGGCAATGAACCACATGCAAAGATGGGCCGGACGCTGCCAAACTGTTAACAGGGCGGAGCTCACTGCCATATATATGGCACTGACACTAGACTCAAACTCGGGAGAAGAAAAAGTCAGCATATGCACGGATAGTCTGACCTCCCTCTACCAGATACAAAACATGAAAAGAAGGCCGCACACGCTTGAAAGGCACGTACACAGGGACCTACTGTGGAAAATAATGAAACAAATACAAAAGCTAAATAAGGAAGGAACAAAGGTGGCCCTATACAAGGTTAAAGCGCATGTGGGAATACATGGGAATGAAATGGCGGACGAGGTGGCAAAAAGGGCCTGTGAAGAAGGGGAATACGGCCTCAACCACGACAACACGGATACAGTAATGCTACTAGCAATATGCGAGGCCACGGGTAGACAACTGGAAGGACACCAAGCAATACTCAACCATGTAACAAAAAAGGTGAGGGAGGCAAAAATGACGGGAAAAACGAACATAATACAAAGACTAAAAAGGAAACTAGAAACCGGGCCAGAGGAATGGGAGACCAAAAGACAACGCATTGAGAGGAAGGAGGCAGAATACGCACAAAGAAACCGGGAGCCTACTGAAATAGAAACAGCCTGGGCAGACACCTGGCCCGATGAACCAGAATGGCAACAGGAACAGGAAGAGGAATTGGAACTCCAGAGGATGGAACGATTAGAGGAGGAGGCATTAATACAGGAGCAGCAAGTACAAACAGCACAACAAGCTAAACAAAAGAGGGGGCAAGGGCGAGAGAGCACACGGGGAGTAGAAATGAATAAGGAACAGGGATGGAAGACAAGAACAATACAAAAAGAGGAGGCATTAGAACAGGGAGAAAGACAAAAACGAAGAAGAACCCAAAGCCAGGCAAAACCCGACCAACCAGCCCTACGGGAAGCTGAAGGGCCGAGGGAAGCCCAAGGAGACACTGCACAAGGGTCAACCCAGAAACTGAAGCCACCGGAAACACAGAATGTGGACATGACAACGCAGCAGGACACCGCAGCCGAGCTCAGTGAAATGGCCCAACAACAGGAGGAAGCACAGGAAGAATGGAGAGCACTCCAGGAAATGGTACAGGACCAGGAAGCAGCGCAAAAGGAAGTACACCAAGTGAAGGAATGGAGAAAGTCCTCGAGGGAAAAAATACTGACAGCAACACAAGAAAAGCCAGAAAAATACATGCAGCACCTCAAAGGTGATAAAGCCATGCACAAGCTCTCTAATGGATACTGGAAGAAGGGAACGGAATACCTAAACGAGAAAGACGTGACAGTCCTGCTAAGATGCCGAGCGAACAAACTACCAGCAGGACCATACAAGAAGCAGCAAGGAGGGAGAAGGTCGCAAAAATGCAAATGCTGCGGGATGCCCAGACAAGTAAACGCGGGAGGATTCATACGCACAGCCCATGTGCTGGGAGGATGCACAGAGAGGGAGATAAAAAACATGGTAATAAGCAGGTCGGATGAAACCACCAAAATGATAGCGAAAGCAATTAGCAAAGGCAGGAAAGGAGGATGTATAATAAGAACCCATGCGGGGAAAAAAGGGAAAGGAATGAACAACGGGAGACCAATAGAAGACTTCCTCCTCACAAGGGGGCAATGCAGACTGGACGGACGAAACACACCGGCACCAGCACACGGAAAGGACACCATACCACACTACGTGGACATAGTAATGCTAGAGGGAACTGAAAAGGGGAATGAGCAGCCTGGGTACACACACCAAAAGGCAATGACGGAAGCGGGCCACATACACCTGATAGAGGTAACATACACAGACGAAATGAGTTGGGAGGAAGCACTAAAAACGAAGTACACAAAATACACACCGCTAGTAAAACTACTAGAACTATATGGCTACAAGGTAACGCTACACGTGATGGTATTCGGCAATACGGGAACGATATACGAACACACGGAGAAAATACTGACCAAACATTTAGGATTCAACAAACAAGAAGCCCTACACCTACTCAGGAAAATACATGACCTAGCGACAGGATTTGCAGTAAGCCTAAACAGACTATACAGAACTAAAGTAGACAAGGAACCAGACTAAGGGACAAAGAAGAAGGAGTCAAGGGGACTCACAAAGCCCCACACCCCGTCCAAGGGTGTCTCTTTTTCTTTTTTTTCTTTTCTTTACACAGACGAAATGAGTTGGGAGGAAGCACTAAAGACGAAGTACACAAAATACACACCGCTAGTAAAACTACTAGAACTATATGGCTACAAGGTAACGCTACACGTGATGGTATTCGGCAATACGGGAACGATATACGAACACACGGAGAAAATACTGACCAAACATTTAGGATTCGACAAACAAGAAGCCCTACACCTACTCAGGAAAATACATGACCTAGCGACAGGATTTGCAGTAAGCCTAAACAGACTATATAGAACTAAAGTAGACAAGGAACCAGACTAAGGGACAAAGAAGAAGGAGTCAAGGGGACTCACAAAGCCCCACACCCCGTCCAAGGGTGTCTCTTTTTCTTTTTTTTTTCTTTTTCTTTTTTAGCAATAGTCACGGAAACTAAGACTGCGAATGAGGAAATAAAAAGACACTTCAGAAACAAAAAACAGTCAAACATATGCACAAACATACCAACAGAGGAAGGGGAGGGAGAAGAGAGCAACCACACGGCGGGCCTTGCCGTAATACTCACAGGGGAATATGCCAAACCACATAACTACACCGAGGTGCAGGTACCGCACCTACGAGGAGTACTCACACACACGCTGCTCCACTTTCCGGGAGGAAAATACTTACACCTGCTAGGGGTGTACTACCCGGTGGAAGGGAAAGACGTGGCGGAAGAGACAGGAAGAGGGGAACTCGACAGAGAGGCGGCCAGGAATGGCATACAGGAGTATGTGCGGATGGTGACCACAGCCAGCGAAAATGCGGCAGGACAAACATCGCGGCTCCCAGCTGATTTTCGGCCTGTTGTATTTCACCCTGTGTGTATATCCCGAGGTGGAGTCCGTATTTGAATTTCCCCAGTATGGCCGACTTCAGGGAGTACTCTTTTTGTCTTTGTGTGAGGGGGGTTGCCAGTAGTGCGTCTATTCTTCTTTTGAGTTCCCGTGGTGACTTTCTTTTCTCCTCTTTCCATGTCCCCAGCATATTGAATGCACTTCCTTGCCTCTTTTGTCGCAAGCTTTTTCTGTTCCCGTTCCCATTGTTCCCATTTCCTCATTTCGCTTGTTCGGTTGTCAAAATCTTCCGTCCGTACTTCCTCGGTTACTTGTTCTCGTGTTTCTATGTCCTTCTTCCATAATGCTATGTTCTCACGGCACCTGTTCCTTTCTTTCAGGTGGCCGTCCCTTTCCTTGCGGAGGGTTTTTGGGAGGTGTAGTCCATGTTGTTGTTCTGGTGCTGCCGCTTGTTTCGGTAAGTTGACATCCATCATTGCCCTGTCTCTTGCTTCCCCCATTATCCTTGCAACCACCCCTCCCGCGTAGTCTATTGCCCTTTTTCTGTGCCTTGTGCTGGTTGCTGTTTTTATTCCGTTTATTGCTTCTTGCATTTCATCTTGTAATTCCTTCGTATATGCAGCGTCCAGTGTTTGCCTGAGGGTGTTCCCCTCTGCTTCTGTTAGCGGGAGTTTCAGTCTGTCTGTTTTTGCATGTTGTGGCTTTTGTGTCGTTGGTCGGTGGGTCCCCCAGGCTTTTAGGTCCAGTTGCGTTGTGCAGACCATTTTGTGGTCGCTCGTGTGTAGCTCGGTGAGCTCTCCTGCCGTTGGTTGCGTGTAGTATTGTAATTCTGCTTTGCTTGCTAGCATTCTGTCTATGTTCCGTCGTTCATGCCATGTTAGTGTTGTTTCCCTGGTCCCTCCCACATCTTGCAGACCCGTGGCTTCCAGGGTTTTGTTCCATTCTTTGTCCCTGCTGTTTTTCGGTGTTCCCGTCGTGGCATTCAGGTCCCCACAAATTAGTACTGTTTGTCCTACCGCATTTTCGCTGGCTGTGGTCACCATCCGCACATACTCCTGTATGCCATTCCTGGCCGCCTCTCTGTCGAGTTCCCCTCGTCCTGTCTCTTCCGCCACGTCTTTCCCTTCCACCGGGTAGTACACCCCTAGCAGGTGTAAGTATTTTCCTCCCGGAAAGTGGAGCAGCGTGTGTGTGAGTACTCCTCGTAAGTGCGGTACCTGCACCTCGGTGTAGTTATGTGGTTTGGCATATTCCCCTGTGAGTATTACGGCAAGGCCCGCCGTGTGGTTGCTCTCTTCTCCCTCCCCTTCCTCTGTTGGTATGTTTGTGCATATGTTTGACTGTTTTTTGTTTCTGAAGTGTCTTTTTATTTCCTCATTCGCAGTCTTAGTTTCCGTGACTATTGCTAAAAAAGAAAAAGAAAAAAAAAAGAAAAAGAGACACCCTTGGACGGGGTGTGGGGCTTTGTGAGTCCCCTTGACTCCTTCTTCTTTGTCCCTTAGTCTGGTTCCTTGTCTACTTTCGTTCTATATAGTCTGTTTAGGCTTACTGCAAATCCTGTCGCTAGGTCATGTATTTTCCTGAGTAGGTGTAGGGCTTCTTGTTTGTCGAATCCTAAATGTTTGGTCAGTATTTTCTCCGTGTGTTCGTATATCGTTCCCGTGTTGCCGAATACCATCACGTGTAGCGTTACCTTGTAGCCATATAGTTCTAGTAGTTTTACTAGCGGGGTGTATTTTGTGTACTTCGTCTTTAGTGCTTCCTCCCAACTCATTTCGTCTGTGTATGTTACCTCTATCAGGTGTATGTGGCCCGCTTCCGTCATTGCCTTTTGGTGTGTGTACCCAGGCTGCTCATTCCCCTTTTCAGTTCCCTCTAGCATTACTATGTCCACGTAGTGTGGTATGGTGTCCTTTCCGTGTGCTGGTGCCGGTGTGTTTCGTCCGTCCAGTCTGCATTGCCCCCTTGTGAGGAGGAAGTCTTCTATTGGTCTCCCGTTGTTCATTCCTTTCCCTTTTTTCCCCGCATGGGTTCTTATTACACATCCTCCTTTCCTGCCTTTGCTAATTGCTTTCGCTATCATTTTGGTGGTCTCATCCGACCTGCTTATTACCATGTTCTTTATCTCCCTCTCTGTGCATCCTCCCAGCACATGGGCTGTGCGTATGAATCCTCCCGCGTTTACTTGTCTGGGCATCCTTGCTCTTCGCGTACTTACCGGATCGGGAGAAGTCCGAGTGTTGGCACTCGAACCTCATACCAAGATGTTCTATCTTGATTGAGAACCGCTTCTCTGGTAGTCCAGCTATCCAGGCGTAGACCTTTTCGCTGGCCACGGCGGAGAATATCTGCCCCCTCTTCAGTTTTCGTACCCTCAGGTATGATGCCGGCACCGATTCGTCCGTAGCTGGCTTCGTGTATGATGGCGGCCACGGCAGCAGGTGTTGGCCTTCACCCAGCTTGTCGGTAAGGGTCTCGTTGATGGACGTTACCAGAAAGTCCGCGTCAAACTCATAGTCGATGCTTCTGTCGTAGTCAACTATGACCACCTCGGTGGCGAAGAGGTGCTGGATTGCTCTGTTCGTTGGTATCCTCTGTACGTCGTACTCGGTCAAGCTCGGTATCTTGATGTCGCCCGTTTCCAGTTGCTGCGCTGCCTTCTCGCTGGCGGCGACGATTCTGATGTTGTTCAGGGCGGTGGCGGCGGGGACCGAGTCCTCCCAAGAACCCTTCATAGCCGCTTCTATGATGTGCATACCTGTCAGCTCCTCCTCAAGCGACTGCAGCGTCCTACCTTTTAAGCCCTCGCTGGTGATGCACAGTTGTCTTTCCTCAGCCCCTCCACGGTCTCCTCCCCTGCCGGCTATCCTCACCCTCGGGATCGCCCTTTCACTGTCAGCGATGTTGTCAGCTCCGAGTTTCCCGCAGTGGATTGGCAAGTGAGCGAGGGTCGTTGACATGACAGTTGCTGCGTATTCTGGTTTCACAAAAGTGAGGCGGATGGCAGCCACCTTATCCCCCACCCACCGTATTGCAGGTGGGTTCTCTTGGGAGATTACCATGGTTCCTTCTCCAAGTTGGTGAAAGTGCCTGACAGCCGCTGTCATATGCTGCAAATACTCTACCACCAGAGGCCCATATGAACGCAGCGGGGCCACAACGATGTGTCCCTGCCCGCCCTTTGGGATGCAATAGTCGTCTATCTCACTGGGTTGGATTTCGGCACAGGTCTGCAGAAGGGTGTAGATGGTCTCCCCCTTTTCGTTCCGCACGCCGTACGGATTCTCCAGTGGGTAGCCCTGCGAGCACTGGGTGTACTCAAGCCGCCTGTCTGGGTAGGCAGTGCTGAAATATTCCGCCCTCGCCTCCAGCGCCGTTTTCTCACCGTGCTGACTGCAGTATTTTTCGATGAAGGCGTTTAGGCAGTGGTTGAAGTCGTCGGGCAGCTGCGGTAGATGCGCGCCGTCAGTGAAAGTTCCCGTGGCTGCATGGTCCTTCCCCTGAAAGTGCCTGAGCAGCGTGCCGGTCTGCTCCTCATCCAACAGCTCTCTGTTCCTACGTGGTGGATTCCCCCCATTTCCGCCCTTCTGCCCCACAAGTGGGGAGCCTCTGGATGTCCTCTTGATCGCACCTCTGGAGTTCATTTTTTCCCCGTTTTTTAGCCTACTGTTGACGCTTTCGCTGAGCTCTACTGTTGGGCCTTTCGGCGTGCCGCTGCGGTTGAGTCTACGGTTGAGTACGGTTGGGTGCCGCCTTTCGTTCTGCTTTGTGCCCTGCGCTTTCAAAACCCAGTTAGTACGGCATGGAAACGGGTCAGAAAGACAGGAATCGGGGCAGTGTCGGGCCAAATCTGCATCTAGCCGTTGCGCCTTCTGACATGTCGCCTTTTGCGTGGTCCATGTGGTCCAGCTCCAGCATCCTGCGAGCACAGTTAATAGAAAAATTACATTTTTAAAAATATATATTTTTGTGCCCCGCGGCCCGGAGAGAGGTGCACGCCTCAGGCGGGTTCGCGAGAAGTGTGTTTTTTGCGGGTCATGATAATGTCCTGAGCGGGTCATGGAAATGTCCCTGGCGGGTCATGGAAATGTCCTGGGCGGGTCATGAAAATGTCCTCAGCGAGTCATGGAAATGTCCTGGGCGGGTCATGGAAATGTCCTGGGCGGGTCATGAAAATGTCCTGGGCAGGTCATGGGGATGTCCTGAGCGGGTCATGGAAATGTCCCGGGCGGGTCATGGAAATGTCCTGAGCGGGTCATGAAGATGTCCTGGGCGGGTCATGGAAATGTCCTGGGCGGGTCATGGAAATGTCCCGAGTGGCTCATGGAAATGTCCTGGCGGGTCATGGAAATGTCCTGAGTGGGTCATGGAAATGCCTTGGGCAGGTCATGGAGATATCCTAAGCGGGTTTTGTAATGTCGGAAGTGGGTCATGGAAATGTCCTGGGCGGTCATGGAAATGTCCTGAGCGAGTCAAGGAAATGTCCTGGGCGGGTCATGGAAATGCCCTGTGGGTCATGGAAATGCCTTGGGCGGGTCATGGAAATGTGCTGAGTGGGTCATGGAAATGTCCCGGGCGGGTCATGGAAATGTCCTGGGCAGGTCATGGAAATGTCCTGGGCGGGTCATGGAAATGTCCTGAGTGGGTCATGAAAAATGTCCTGGGCGGGTCATTGAAATGTGCTGAGTGGGTCATGGAAATGCCTTGTGCGGGTCATGGAGATGTCCTGAGAGTGTTTTGTAATGTCCTGAGCGAGTCATGGAAATGCCCTGGGTGGGTCATGGAAATGTCCTGACCGGGTCATGGAAATGTCCCGGGCGGGTCATGGAAATGTCCTGGGCGGGTCATGAAAATGTCCTGGGCAGGTCATGGAAATGTCCTGAGTGGGTCATGGAAATGCCTTGGGCGCCTCATGGAGATGTCCTGAGCGTTGTTGAGCAATGTCGGAAGTGGCTCATGAAAATGTCCTGGGTGGGTGATGAGAATGTCCTGGGCGGGTCATGGAAATGCCCCGGGCGGGTCATGGAAATGTCCTGAGCGGGTCATGGAAATGTCCCGGCGGGTCAGGAAAATGTCCTGGGCGGGTCATGGAAATGTCCTGAGTGGGTCATGGAAATGTGCTGAGTGGGTCATGGAAATGTCCCGGGCGGGTCATGGAGATGTCCTGAGCGGGTTTTGTAATGTCCTGAGCGAGTTATGGAAATGCCCTGGGTGGGTCATGGAAATGTCCTGATGGTCATGGAAAATGTCCCGGCGGGTCATGGAAATGTCCTCGGCGGGTCATGGAAATGTCCTGGGCGGGTCATGGAAATGTCCTGAGGGTCATGGAAAATGCCTTGGGCGGGTCATGGAGATGTCCTGAGCGGGAAGCGATAATGTCGGAAGTGGCTCATGAAAATGTCCTCTGGGTGGGTCATGAGAATGTCCCGCGGGTCATGGAAATGCCCCGGGCGGTCATGGAAATGTCCTGAGCGGGGTCATGGAGATGTCCCGGGCGGGTCATGAAAATGTCCTGGGCGGGTCATGGTAATGTCCTGAGCGGGTCAGCATGGAAATGTCCCGGCGGGTCATGGAAATGTCCTGAGCGGGTCATGGGAAATGTCCTGAGCGGGTCATAAAAATGTCCTCAGCGAGTCATGAAATGTCCCGGGCGGGTCATGGAAATGTCCTGAGCGGGTCATGGAAATGTCCCGGCGGGTCATGAAAATATCCTGGGCGGGTCATGATAATGTCCTGAGCGGGTCATGGAAATGTCCCGGGCGGGTCATGGAAATGTCCTGGGCGGGTCATGGAAATGTCCTCAGCGAGTCATGAAAATGTCCTGGGCGGGTCATGGAAATGTCCTGGGCGGGTCATGAAAATGTCCTGGGCGGGTCATGGAAATGTCCTGAGTGGGTCATGGAAATGCCTTGGGCGGGTCGATAAGATGTCCTGAGCGGGTTTTGTAATGTTCT
>LGRX02013808.1:0-21071 GCA_001247695.2 Cymbomonas tetramitiformis
AAACTTGGGCGGTCACTGTCGTCGCCCCGCCCAAGTCTTAGGAAACTTGGGCGGTCACTGTCATCGCCCCGCCCAAGTCTTCGGAAACTTGGGCGGTCACTGTCGTCGCCCCGCCCAAGTCTTCGAAAACTTGGGCGGTCACTGTCATCGCCCCGCCCAAGTCTTAGGAAACTTGGGCGGTCACTGTCATCGCCCCGCCCAAGTCTTAGGAAACTTGGGCGGTCACTGTCATCGCCCCGCCCAAGTCTTAGGAAACTTGGGCGGTCACGGTCATCCCCCCGCCCAAGTCTTAGTAAACTTGGGCGGTCACGGTCATCGCCCCGCCCAAGTTCTAGGAAACAAGGGCCCTCATATCAGGTAAGCGTTCAAATATGAAACAGCATAACAACGGTACGCGTCTCGCAAGATGAGCAGCAATAGCAGTAACTCCAGCGGCAGGAGATTGTCAAAGCAGAAGACTCTTCAAATTGCACAGTCCAATGTTCCCGAACTATGCGAGGGCGGTTTCAGCTGTGGGTGCGATCGGAACTGCAGTGTCTTGTTCAGCACATTCAAGGGCAATATCGACCATAAGTAGCGCATGGGCCAAACTGAGTTCAAGCCTTACATGATGGCAACTATGCGCAAAGCGATGGTGAAGCGCGAGTCTGGAGAGCGTGTTATTGGCACCCTGAAGCTTTTCGAAAAGGATATCTGCGAGGAGGCGTTCAGAAGAGTGTGGGCGCTGCCCAGGAGCTCGTACCAGCGATATAAGGCACTTATCCTTGATGAGAAGGGGGAACTACCGGCAACAAGTGCATTCCCTGTGGCGAAGGCGGTGGTGACGAAGATTTCCTACCACGAGGAGGTGTTCCGCGACTGGGCGGATACGAATATGTTGAAAGGAGCACCACAGAGGATGCCGGTCAGTGGTGCGCGCCAAATTCCACCCATCGATTATGGTGTGCAGTACGACTTGTATAGGTTAGACACAGAGGTCCAGTGGACAGTATGTGCTGAAACGTTCAAAATATACGTGAAAAACCTGCTCAGGGCTCGACACGTAACGGTAAGGGCGAAGGTGGAGGTGTCCGGAATCTGCACGACATGTGACGATCTGGGAGCAGAGAAGGCTCAGCTTCTTGGACAACAGGGTCGCGATCCTGTACGCTGGAAAGCCTATACTGCGCGTTTCGAGCAACGCGACTACATTCACAGGATGCAACGCACGTGTTATGACCTCAGGCGGAAGGAGGGTTCTGACCCTGACGGTCGGATCGACTCCATAGCGGCGGACGGCGCGGCAAATCAGAACACGGTTGTTCCGCATGCCCCGCATCAAGTTAAGGGCATCAGCGAGAAGAGACAGCATTTCTTTAACCTACACCTGCAGCTCACGATACTTCATGGCTCGTTGCTTCTATTTTCCGTTGGGATCCCTTGGAGCGGGGCTAAGGGTGCAAACATGCTGCTCACGACACTGTGGAACTTGTTGCACTACACCGCACAAGGTCGCGCAGGCAAGCGCTACTTCCGGAAGGAGCTTCATTTGCAGCTGGATGGTGGCTCAGAAAATTGGAACAAGAACGCGTTCGCGTTTTGTGCAGTGTTGGTGCACTACAATATTTACACCGTGATTGTCTTCCACCGTCTGATGGTCGCGCACACCCATAATAACGACTGCGACGGTTGGTTTGGACTCATCAAGATGTTCATATTTGGGAAAGACGCGCGCAAATCTGGAGTGTGGCTGTTGACCCTGGAATCGGGGATTGGCTGGTTACGAAGCTGGCCGGTGAAGAAGTTCACCAAAATCACGGACGTACAAGGCCAACAGTTGGACTTCAAGGCTTGGCTGAAGCCGCACATAAACCCACAGTTTGAAGGCTATGCTGGGAAAGTAAGGCGTACACACCTGATGCACTTTGAGAAGGACGCGGATGGTGTTACACACCTGAAGTACAAGTTTGGAGAACAATACGCAAACCACATGCCTGCCGGAGTGGATGCGGATCTCCGTAAGGGCATCGAGGTCATGAAAAGCTACCCAGCTTTCGACAGCAGCCCCGCGTTACAAGAGGTGCAGCCGCTAGACCCGAAGGAAGAGAGGGAAACCCGCACTGCTTTCAGTCGCTTGTGCGACTACATCGACTACCGTATTCCAACTGACACGCTGGACAAGTTGCTGTCGTACTTTCCCTTGCCCAAGACCACCGAGGACTACGATGCCTGGGCTGGACCGACGCCGACCCCACAGGCTCCTCTGGATTTGAAGGAGCTTTACGAGAACGCCTGGCACAAGAAGCCAGTGCAGGAGGAGGTGCCAGAACGGACGATGCCCGAACAGTTCGAAGTGTTATCCGATGGTCGCAACGTGTTAAGCAAGGACCTTCCGCGGAAACCTCCACAAGAGATCGTGCGCAAGTGCGTGGAGAACGCGAGGGACGTCGAGTCGGTCGATTTCTGGTTCGTCCCGTTGGTCTGTTGCGAGCACCTCGATTTCATTGTTAGGTCTTGCAAGTATTATGCCCACCTGAGTCTTACTTGTGTGTCTTACGCGTCGGCTACCATTGCAGGTACACGGTGGCCGAGTGTAAAGCAGCGTTGCACCACCTGGGAGTTGAACTTCCTGAACGCCCACTCAAGGAGCCGTTGGCGAAGGCCTTATTTGAAGCGACGAATGTCGCCCGAAAGGCCCACCACGAACATCTCAGAGTCCTTCGAAAAAAAACGCCAGCGACGACAGGTGAGGAAACCGGGGAGGAAGCATCGCCGGGTACGGAGCAGGCGCAGCCTGCAAGAACTTCCGAAGCCGGCGGAGCTGTGCGGGCGGCGCCAACACTCGGGGCTGTAACAGCCACTACACAGGCAAGACGAGAAGGAGCTGCTGCGCGAGGCCCGCAAACTAACGAAGCTATGCCTACTCGAGCACAGGCACCGGCAGCACGAGGGCCAGGCGCAGGTGGCCGAGGATGCCCTGCTCCTGCAGCGCCACAGGGAGATCAAGCACGAGCTCCAAGTGACAAGCGTGCACGCAGTTCGCCATTGGCAAAGGCGTCCCCAGGGAGCAAGTCTCCACCCGGGAAGTCTCGACAAGCGCGGGGTCGTGAAAAGGGACGAGTGCTATTCCGAGCGGCCTGTGTGATCGGTCCGACAGGCGCCCTTATAACGGACAGCTTCGCTCCTGACGACGATTGCTTTTTCGAGGATGCAAATCAGATTGCGGAGCAGGTGGAGACCGCGCATCGCCCGGAGGCGGCCACTGGACAGTTCGCAGGCGTCTCGATGGACGAGGACGACGAGGACGACGAGGACGACTCGGACGACCCGGACGACGACATACCGTTGGCCTACCGTAACCTGCCTACGGACTATACCATCGACATGCTGGCGAAGAGTGCGGGCAAAAGTTTCGCAGTTACCGTGGCCGCGGGCAACGACGGCTGCAGCTTTACTATCCGCATGCCTGGGAACAACGCCGTGTCCATGCCCATGCATTTCGTGGAGGTCTTGGAGGTGGATCTGAACACGAACAGAGTGAAGTGGGGGTTTTGGCTTCCATGTGCGCCTCTGCTTATGCCGACAACGAGGAGAACGAGCAAAACCTTCTCTGACTTGAACAGCTTGTTCGCGGAGAACGCCTTCCGGAGAGCCGCTCCGAAAGCGACAGGTTGGTACGACTTCGATGCGAGTGAGATCCTGAGTTGCTGGGACGAACCTCCTGGCAAACCTGCTGTCGGCGGAGTTCCAGGAGGACCTGAAAAGGCAGAACTTCTGAAGGTGGCCAGGGAAAACTTGGCCTCCGAGGCGTTGGACAGGTGATGGTAAGCAACACAGCCTCATTCATTCCTCGTGGCACGCACACTAGATTACAATGGCCACACGGCGTGAAACTTATTGTTTTTCATACATGTAAATATACGGTTTATTTGTGTACAGTCACGTGACATAAGTGTTAGCTACCAAGCATACGTCTCCTCATTGCACGCGCTAGCATCAAATATGCGCGCCAGGGTGCAGGTTCTTAACATACGCCCGCAAATTGCGCATCTCCTTTCATCTTCCTGCAGCAGATCGCTTTCCAGCTCTGTCAGGGCACCGTGCGTTGTTTCGCTGTAGCGGTTTCTATTTCGCCAGGCCCGCCACTCCAAATCTGAGTATCGGTGGTAGATCCACCCGCCCTCATACCAGTACACGAGATGCCTCACACCGAACCTTTAGCTGGATCTACGGCCGTGGACGTACATCGGCCAAAAACTCCACCAGTGATAGGTCCTGAGATTAACTGCATGTTGCCCGAAGTCCTCCCAGTCTTTGTCTGCTTGTTCCCGCGCTTGCTGCCACAAGCGGAGAATTAAAGGGTCTTCAGGAACCCATTGGGCTTGTTGTAACTGGCAGTCGCGAAACGTAAAAGTATTGAAAGGCCACATCCAATACTGCAATATTCCAATGTTGGCCATACTGGTGTAGGTAGTCTAAGGTGCGGGTTGTGGTTCTATGTCACGAACGCAGGTGTGTGCAAACGACCTCCAGTTACGACTCCTCCAACATATACCCTAAAACCCTGAACCTTGGACGCCCCGATATATCCATGTGCAGCACACCTGTAGGAACACCTGCCGCGGGATATTTTTCCTCTGACGTATTTTAATGTTTCCCGCGAAATAATACAGTTAACCGGTCTTCTTAGCTGCCGAGAATCGTGCTGGAATAGCCTGTTCAGGGCAAATTGACCCGCTGAATGCCCATGTTGGGTCACATGAAGCCTGAGGGAGCATCACCCCTGGTTGTTTTCAGTCCCGAACAACTTTTCCAGCATAATAGCTTTTGAAAATATCTCCTTTGCTGCTCACTTTCGCCCGATGAGAAGTATTTTACTACGTGACCCTCCAAACACCCTAAAATGGGCCATAAATCTGCTGGATCTCTCCCATGTAAGCAAATAGTTGCATTTTTGGAAATATCAAAATATTACATATTCTAATAGTGCAAAAATCTAACATTTCGTTCACAAACATAAGGCGAAATCATAACTTTCCACACCTAACACGATACTTCCACCTTTCCCGTTTTCTTGCCGCACGCGTGACTCGCGTGGCTACTTTGAAGAGTCAAAAACCAGATTTTTTGAAATTCCTTCAAGGACTATTCAAATTAACCCTCATATTTGTCATTCAGAACCCCAAAAACCAATTTGGCAGACAAATTAGTGCTTTCTCATTTTTTTCTCATTTGCGCCCGCGTGTCTCATTTTTGCGATATGGTCGTTGGACCTCTATGACTAACCCCCCAAATTCCTGCAAAAGTTTTGCAGGTTTTTCTCGCCCCCCTTAGCCCCCCGGCGTGCAAATTACCCCAAGGTACCTGCTTGACCCCTGTGCACCGAAATATGGCCATTGGGCCTACGCTACAGCTCGCACAATGCAGCTGAATCACTACCCCTGGGCTTCCCTCCAGAATTGGAGGGCAAACCGTCATAGAGATAATATCGGGGGCCAGTCACCTTTAATTTCAAGGGGTCTACGGCCACCCCAGGGCCCAAGGGGGGTCGATTGGACCTCCACAGGGCTTAGTAGATAAGTTATGATGGTTTCCTACCGGGGATGCCGATTTTGAAGTTGGGTCGATATCTCTATGACGGTCGAGTTTTTTCTGAAAATCGATACCATTTTTGACTTAGTCGCGTAGACCTCCCACGACTGCGCACCACGGGCTACCACCCCACTATTCTGCCACCCCTCCACCCACCACCCCTCCGGGTATTTTGGGGCATGTCTTGTGATGTATTTGAGTAGCTCGCACGCCCGTATACCTCAAGGGAATCACTCCATAGCGCCCCCTCTGTTCACCCATCCACCACACCGATGACCCCCTCTGGACCTCTATGACTAACCCCCCAAATTCCTGCAAAGGTTTTGCAGGTTTTTCTCGCCCCCCTTAGCCCCCCGGCGTGCAAATTACCCCAAGGTACCTGCTTGACCCCTGTGCACCGAAATATGGCCATTGGGCCTACGCTGCAGCTCGCACAATGCAGCTGAATCACTACCCCTGGGCTTCCCTCCAGAATTGGAGGGCAAACCGTTATAGAGTTAACAAAGACTTTCATCTCGATTCGGATCTGGGTTGGTCGCTACATAGAATATATATATTATTTATTTATTTTTTTATGGGAGGGGAGCTGGGGTTGGGCAATTTCAAAATCATATGGGTATTTTAGCTTTTAAATTGATACTCTTGTTTCATGAAGGGGGTGGCTTTGTGTCACTGACAGTCACCTCCCTTTTTGTGTCACCCCTCACTGCGAATGTCACTTGTAGTCTGTCACGTGCCATCTGACCGACCGTCCGAAACATAAAACCCTAAGTAATTTTGTTATCAAACTGTCTTAGCCGTTTTGCCCGTTTGAAAGAAAGTGTGATATATATATATATATATATAGTAAATATATATATATATATATGCGCAAAGTGATGAAATCTTGTGATGCTAACGGTTTTCACAGATGAGATAATAAAATAACTTGGTGTTTTATTATCGGTCGGCTGGCAAGATGCAAGTGCCACCACAGGGCGAGGGGTGACACAGGAAGAGACAGTCACCCCCAGTTTATGGGGGGGGGGGCGAAAGTCTGTCTCTCCATGACACCACCTCACCCCGAAGGCGTGAGGTGCCACGATGCAAGCCAGCAAAGCCGGGTCTAACATCCTACGGTTGGCCACAAAGGCAAAACCCTAAAAAAACAAGCATCTTCTAGGACCCAAAGAGGTCTTTTCCACCCTAGCTAGTGTGGCTCCGCCGCGCTGCGTGGTCTCTTAATGCGTGCTCTAGGGGCTTATGCCCATGCATGTGCTGTGGGGATGACTACTCCCACAGGCCAGCCGGCGAATCTAGCCCCAGCAATCGAGGGTGGACGGCGGCGTAGCTCTCGATGGTGAACGAAGTCGAGCGCCGCCAGGACGTTGTCATCCAACGCCCACGCGATGCGGTGCGACGATGCGTGGCACCAACAGAGCGAGTGCGGGGACGTGGACACCCCGGGGGGGCGAAGGTGGAAAATGCGGTGTGGCTCCACTCTGCCGCACACAAGTGCGAAAGCAGAGAGGAAAAGCGGCGGGATGAGGGCTGCAACACCACCAAACACCACCAGGCAGTGGCCAAGGGGCACGCAGGGTGGAGGGAAGAGTGGAGGATGCTGCGGGGTGAGCTCGTAGTGGTCAAAGCTCATGTCGACGATGGGGTTGATGGACTCGATTTTGGTGTCTGGTGCATAAGCACCACCAGACACCACCAGATCGTAGCCAGGGGTAAGTTCTCGTCGTCGAATCACCTGCAGCGCGGAGGCAACTGCAGAAATGCGCGAACGCTGACGACACGAAGCCATGGCCGCTGTAAGCTGGAAAATCTGGAGCCCAATACTTAGGGTTCCCAAACGAAAACGTAACTTTCGCCAAAAATAACCAAATCGAACGATGAAAAAGTCAATATTGGGTAGATTCCCGCGGGGAAGACGGTGGTGACGTCAAAAACGTCGTGCGATAAGCCAATTTTTCTGCAGTTGAGGCGCTGCTGGCCAGAGCGAAAGCGCAATAGATGGGGACGACGTAGTCGGGAATGGTGGAGGTAAACGTGCGTTGCGCACGAAAAAGATTGGGCGTTGCGCTCAAAGAAATAATAGCCGATGCCGTTGCAGCATGTACGGGGAAATGGCGGCGATGTGTAACGTTGCGTCACTGTGTCGGCCGGGGATAGCAATGTTGCGTTACTGAATACCGCGTTGCGCGGGATCAAAATGACAGCGAAAATAAACGCGAGCAGTCACCAGCTAGTGGTAACCCATAATATGAAAGAAAGTGTGATATATATATATATATATATATGCACGCAGGCGATGAAAGCTGTGCAGTGATGCTAACGGTTTTCACAGTCAAAGAGATGAGACTGGGTTGTGATAAACCTCTACCCCCCCTAGGTTTAAACTTGGGTTTAAACCTAAAATGACCCCCTCGGGTTTAAACCGGTTTGTGGTTTCACACTGTTAAGCCTAGTTTCACAATGTTAAGTGTAGTTCCACATTGTTAAGCCTATTCCCACATTGTTAAGCATATCAAAGGGTACATGTTATCTTTTCACTGTTAAGTATACAACAGGAGTAGACGCCATATTGAAATTCAGTATGCTCTCTGGCAGACGTGCAGTAGCCGTCTGGTAACCGTGCTCGTCTTCTATTCCATACGACGATACGAGTGATAAAAATTATGTGTACGCGGTACGCGATCAAACGATTGTGCCAACAGAGTGTAAGCCGTAGGATTTATTTATCGGCCAGGTAGCATCGTCGCGTCGCTAGGTCACGAATGACGCGTGCAAGCCTATATGGGAACGGCTGCAGTGGGGGGGAATTCCGGGCGGGGTTTAAACCTGGGTTTAAACCTGAAATGACCCCCTCGGGTTTAAACCGGTTAACGGTTTGTGCACAACCTAGAGATGAGATAATAAAATAACTTAGGTGTTTTATTATCGGTCGGCTGGCAAGATGCAAGTGACACACCACAGGGCGAGGGGTGACACAGGAAGAGACAGTCACCCCCAGTTTATGGGGGGGGGCGAAAGTCTGTCTCTCCATGACCGTTCCCGATTGTTTCCTGAAGATGTGAATATATATCTTAACTATATATATATCACACTCTTCGTGAGGTTATCGGCCTGTTCCACGGATTTTCGGGAGCGGTGCTTAGCTATTTCCCGTATCTATTCGCATCTACGTATCTGCGCATCTTCGTATCTTCGGCCGCGCCGCGGTCGTCTTCAACGCATATATATTTCAACGTCTGCTTCAACGAATCTCTTCACGTATCTATTCGCGGCCACGTATCTCCCGGATCTCTTCCGCGCATCTTCATCTACGTTTTCACTTTGTTGAATTCTCTTTCGTGTCCACTTCTTTGTCAACGCATCTACTTTGTGCTTTTGGCGGCCGCTCTGGCACCGTACAGGGGTTGGTTGACCATCACCTTGGTGGCACTCGATGCAAGAACACGCACAGTGAAGCACTACAAACAGCGAGGTATGCAACTCTCACATATGTCAACCGTGAAACTGTGAAACTATACACAAGATAATACGAAGTGATATAGCTTCCGCTGAAATGAATGTGCTGACAGCCCCTAGGAAGTCAGGTGTGGAAATGACAGATGCTAGAATGAACTGTCTGACTACCGAAGTCGATATCGGAGATGGCGCTGATGACAGTGAAGTAGTCAGAGTAGTCGAGCCGTATCGGTGATGACACATATGACTATGACACTGTCGGCGTGCCAAATCCAGCACACCACCTCGAGTGAGGTGGGCAGACCAGAATGCATACACTCATACCAATCTCCAGTCCAGACCAGAAATAACCACAATCATGTCTGCCAGGGCTGAAAACCCCAAAAAGCTGGACAAAGCCCACACTGCTGTCCTGGCAGACCTATCAGCTCCCTGTCTCTAGTGCCAACCCTCCACCGGGGGAATAGTGTGCTGCTGTGCCCTGGAGGTCCGCACACCGTGGTGTACTGCAGCCGGATGCTTCGTCAGGGATATGGCAAGGAGTACCCGAAGGCAGGTCCAGGTCACCCCATCACCGCCAGACTTACAGACAAGGGAAGATGTATGGAGGGTCACAGCTGGTGGAGGCAAAGGCGCTCACGTACGAGACAGGTGCAGGTCACGGGTCCCCGAAGGGTACATAATACGGTCGTAGGAGTCAAGGTACAGCATGCGGCATTCACATAACAGGTCTTGTGCATGCTTGCTACGAACCCCTCGGCTAACTGTCAAACTATCAGCTGGTTGTTTTCCGTAGATATTTTCAAAACCAAATCATAAAGTACCTGCAACAAAGTACCTGCGAGACATAGTCAGATACAAAACCCAAAACAGGACAAAACAGAGGGCACTCACAGTCAGATCAAGCTACTGCTTTCTGAGTAGGCCTCCATGTCGAAAATCCAAAAGATCGGGCAGCCTGAATAACTCTGCATATCCATGTAGCTGTCAAAGAGCATGTTGAAGTAGGGCACAGTGTTCTTGGTGGGAGGAACCGGCTTGGTGTACGGGTCAGCCAGGTTCTTCCCCGAAGGTACCCTCCAGCAAATAATCCAGCCCAGTCTGATGAAGTCTCTGAGCATATGAAATCTGACCAGAACATGTTTGATTTTCTGGGATAGGGGAATGTTCTCAGCAATATACCTGCATGCATCATTATCCAGTAGAAGAGGAATTGGGAGCTCTAATCTGGGGCATGTAGCTGAGGCTGGTAGGTATTCTGTGCTCCTCATATTCTGATAGTCCAGTGGCTTGCGGTCTGATTATTCTGAGTAGATATGCAGCTCATCTGTTACTGACTTGCCATCAGGCCTGACACCACCGACTCCTGTACCCGTAGGTGTAGTATAGTCCAGGAGCTTAGTAAGAAAGGTGTCTGGTTGTAGACCAGGGTAACTGAATGCAATGTCGGTGGCAACCCGCTCTGCTGCGGTGATTTCGGAATCCAGGCCAGTAGTAGAGGGTGGTTGTCCCTGAATTGGGTGCTGAATGTAACCGAATATTTCTGTCAGCATAAACATGAGAGACACCACCCGCTGAGCCGCAGTAGATGCTGCTACATACTCTGAACCCGTAGATGATGTTTCGGTGATAGTATGTCTGACTGTACCATATTGTAGAACCATACCACAGAAGAATATAACCATGCCAGAGTATGACCTAGCTGAATTTTCCAAGTCTCTGGCCAGGTCAGCATCGGAGTACACAAAGAGGGTGAGCACACGTGCTGGCCTATCAGGGTAGTAGAAGGCCATCCTGTAGTGTGCTGTGCAATCCAGATACTGCGCAATTCTGATAAGAGCTTTCATCGAGTCCTCTGAGGGACAGGCTACAAACTGTGATAGGTAGATAACTGCATAGTAGATATATGGCCGTGAAGTGCGGCTGTGCCAGAGCAGAGACCCAAGGATAGACCGATAGGGCTTGACCAGTGTGAGGTCAGGGTCTGCTGGTTTTGTAATCGCCAGCTTAGAGTCCATAGGGGTGCGGAAGAGTCTCTCGGGTATGTTATTATTAGTCATAAGGTCTTTAATCTGCCGTGACTGGTTGAGATAGACTCCCTGATCATCATGCTGTACTGTCATCTGAAGGATAGAGAATATATGACCCAGGTGTTTGGCCTTAAAGGTTGTGCTGAAAGCTGCCCAGAAGGCCCTCTCAAGAGCCGTAGAACAAGCCATACCAAAGTCATCCACATATACCACACACATAGCCTTAACCGTAGGCGTGTAAATGAAATAGATACAGGCATCATGTGTAGACTGTCTGAATGACTGTCCCATGTACTGGAAACTGAGCATAAACTGCTTAACCATCCGCTGCCATGAAGCACCGGCAATTTTGAGGCCGTATAGTGCATATGATAGCAGTGCATAGCTGTATCCCTTAAAAGAATAGCCAGAACCCTACGTTTCTAGACGGGTCCAATACACGTGTTGAACACGTATTGGAGGCATATTGGAGGCATATTGAAGACGGTATGCTAATATCTGGACATTCCAATACACGTGTAACATATTGGCCAAACTATTGAACCGCGATCAGCCTGGACACAGCGAAAATGGGTATGCTAGCATGGGCACCCAAATGGTGTCAGACTCACCCACTAGCACTTGGTATCATCTAAGGAAGGGTCTAGCGTTATGGGGACAAGTTTTCACGGCATTTGGACGCGTATCGCAGAAGTCGGTTCTGGGGGGCTTTATGAATTGGGGCGCCGATGTATTGAAATAAGGCAAAACGATTGGAGGGGTGTTCAATATGTCTGCAACCGCCTGCAACACACGTATTGAACATGTGTTGAACACATGTTGAAACATTCACGCATAAGGAATCGTTCAATACATGTGCAATATGTCTACAATCAGATGAATTATTCAACACGTTTGCAATATATGTGTTGAACAAATGTTGAAACATTCACTCATGCAGAATCTCTTGAATACATGTGCAATATGTCTACAATCAGAGTGAACTATGCAACACATTTGCAATATATGTGTTGAACACATATTGAAACATGCACTCATGCAGAATCTCTTGAATACATGTGCAATATGTCTATAACCAGAGTGCCACACGACTGCAGGGGTAAAGGGGTAAGACCCCCCTGCTGCTCACATATTGCATAATACTTACAATATATTTGCAATACGTATTTGGTATATTACAGGTATATCAAATGTGTACAGAGGCACTACTATGCGTCATCACACTTTCTGCAGTACCACATTCCAGTGGGGCTGTCGGTGAGCCCTGCGCATCGCACGTGCATAGCCTCGTTGCAGCCTGCCCTCTCACACAGAAGGAGCTTGCCACCGACTCTACACTTCCCGCATATGTCAAAGTGACCATCACTACCTACGGGCCTATCAACGAGTGCAAGTTTCTCCATATTGCGGTCGCTCGTATCAAGTATCACCGCTGAATCCATGCAGGGGTGTTTGACTATCACTACTTGCGCTTGGACTTGATTGGCCAGTAGGTAGGGATCTCGGTTGTCCATAGTGTACTTGGAGGTGTCCCATGGGTTGAAGGTGTAGTAAGCCTTGGACACCTTGTCCACGCCGAGGATGGAGTTCTTCAGCTTGAAGCTTGCGATCTGAGCTTCCGTGGGCACGGGTAGCCAATCACACTTTAAAAAAGTGTAGAGTACACCGCCAATGGTAACCCGCAGAATGTCGTTGATGATACCATACCTGCGCACGAAATGTTCAATGTTTTTGTAATACTGTATACGTACAACATATCCTTAGTATGTTGGGGACGTATTGCATGTATGTTGCAGAGATATACGAAAAGGCAAAGAAGCATGCAAACTGGTGGTTGAGGCCGTACCTGTCCTCCCACTCGTCATCGGCATCGGCATCATCCTTGGGGAAGGATGCGCGGACGAAACACTGGGTTGTCACTTTCCCTTTGTCCCCGTCTCTAGTGCGATAGAAGACACCGCCGATGTTCACCTTGTTGTACTTGGAACACATGGGTTCGGGACCCATCATGAGCGACTTCTCGTAAGCCGTGTATTGACGACCAAGCCATCCTTCAGGGTCCTCCAATGGACCGAACGCGATCGCGGGCGCAACACCCACCTCTTGTCGGTACCGCAGTGCTTGTTTAGAGCGCGCGGCATTCTCCCTGTGATGACAACATATTCTTAGTATACTTACAATATATGATAAACATACAGAAACAAGTTGACAATATGTTGCAGGTATACTACAGATAGTACATGCGTGCGAGCTTGCAGGTTGCACCTCCGCCGGAACAGGTCGTACTCGACATGTTGTTGAAAAAGCTTTCGGTAAGCGGGAATACTCGCTCGCATCCAGCGGGTGAGTTGGTCAATCTCCAAGGACGTTAGCTCCAATGGCTTGCCCTTCTCCCCGAAGGTAGTGACCACGATGCCGGGAGCGGGGCCCGCCATCAAAGCCCGCGGGACACGGCCGGCAGTAGCTCTTTCTCGGTTCAAAAGCATGGTCAGGATGCCTCGTAGGGAGCGCAAGGTTTTCAACCTTAGATAGCCGTTCATGATGCTTGCCACGGGGAACGCATTGTTCTTCACCCACCTAGCTAGCTTGCCATTCATGGACTCGAAGGCATACATCCACCATTCACGCACAGGTCCGAATCGCAGGAGCAGATCGGCACAGTGCCAGATTTACGGGTGTTGATTGCAAGCTACTGTGGAGGACCATTCGCTTCCAAGTCCTCAAAGAAAAGTCTGGTCTGCTCTCTCAAATACTCCATATCCTGCACGTACGAATCAATACGTTTGTAACATATATTCAACATACCTGTGACATGTGGAACTCATATCACACCAACATTGAATACGTACCCGAGGTTCTATGGAATGCGCGGTGCATTCCCGTATGATGATAGTCAGTTTGGACACAATGTCCTGCAGCGCATTGTCGACTTCACCATCATCGCGAGGCCAAGAGGACAATACCGCCAACAACTTGGACTCGAAAGCCTTCAAAGCCTCATGCGCCTTGAGGTGCTTTGCGTATTTTGCGCCGTTGGAGGCGGTTGAGGTGCGCAACAAATGCTTATGCCCATCGCCCCACCGGGTGACTCCCCGCAACTCCTTCAAGAAGGCGAGTGCTGTTTCCCGAGAACGTAAGGTGGTCGAAGCCTTCGGACGCGGTGGGATCCCCCATGGACCGTTTGTCATTTTGTACACCTCATACGGTTCCCCTGTCCGTGTTGCCGTATACCGTCAACACATGTACAAACTCATGCGTGTAGTTCTCCGGCGGCCCTGCATGGCACGTGCACAAGTAATACAACATATCTGCGGTATGTTGCAGGCATGTTGATGCATGTTGCAAACATGCTGCAAACAATCAAGCTGCGTGGCATAGCGATGAGAGCGTACCAGGAGGATGTTGCTTGAAGAATGCGTAGAAGATTCTTCCCAGCGCTGGACTGTGACATCCTTTCGTACGGCACAACATGCAACACTTGTAGGCGTTTACATCCATTCGCTTCCCGGCATCGACCAAGCCTTTGTAATCCATGATCACCCCGAGTAGCATGCACCGTACACGAACATACTCCTCGGAAAAGGCGTCCCAAACTCCGCAGCCCGTCTCCCACAACTCCTCCAACTCGTCGACCAGCTTGTCGTACAAAAGAGTCGTATCAGCGGGATGGATGCCATTAAGAATACCGTAGACCTCAAGGTACTCGTACTTGGAGCGTATCTCCGGCGGCAAGTTCAAGATTTGGAAATACATGGGAAACACGCCCGCCTTGTTTTCCCATACGGAAGCCCCATCCGCGCAGAACAGGATGATTATATTCCGCAACTCCTGGAAGAACTCTGGGTACCGCGCCTTCTTCTCTTTCCACGCATCTCCGTCTGCACACTCCGGACAAAATACAACTCACCGCGGTATACTTACAACTGTATGTGTACATCTGCAATATGTCACCGACATACGTTAACTCCTATGCTGTTATGGCATTTGGAGTTTCTACGGCATGGTCGGCTAGACCGTTGCTTCTTGGTGCATATGAAAGCCATACGCGTTCGTGCTTGCAACCAAGTTCTTCTTGGCATCGTTAGGCACATTTTGAGTTATCGAATGCCTTGATAGGGGGTGTCTAAGGGGTCCGAATGGGCGTTTGTGGGGGGTAAATCGGTCGATTTGACACGCGGAAACGCCGGAGATTCCAGCATAGGAGTTAAGTGTATTGCAGATATGCCCTTTGCGGATCCTATCACAAGCATTGGGATCATAGACGCGTGCTGGGCTCTTACCCCAAATTGTGTCTTTGCGTTCACTTTCAGGAGACGTATGACGGCCATGCGCCCGCATGAGCTCAGCAACTTTAGGTGAATGGAATAGCCTCCGGAAATTTTCCTTCAAGGGCCACCAAAGGAATTACAATCGCGGCTTCTTCGGAGTGCCATCCTCCGGAGTGCCATCCTCCTCCGCCGCTCCAAAGCTTTGCCACCGGCATTCTTTACAGTGTGGACAATGATCCGCGTTCTCCAATTCCTTCTCGTACAAACAACATCCATTGACGCACATGTCCACTCGTTGGTACGGCGTACTAAAAGCGTCGAAAGTACCCATAGCTTTAGCGAACGTCAAGGGGAAATGGGTTTCGCGAAGCTCATCAAAGTTGTGAAGTAGGATCTCACACAACGAGGAAAACGATTTTTGGGTCAAGTTTTCCTCCAAGTTCCATTCCAGAAGATCCGCGAGGAGCTTAGTTGATCGCCGCACGTTGTGGTCCTGCGTACACATCGCAATTTCAGTGGCTGTCAATACATATGCAATATACTGCAATACATTGTCAATATGTAGGAGATATACATACTACATATTATTGCACGTGCAGTTCACTGCACAATATTTGGCATAATAACGCGTTCTTACCGTCTCCCCTCCGAAAAGCTCCTTTGCAGCATTCACAATACTTGCTGGGACAGTCACACCGCTTGCTTTGTGACTCTTCCTATAGTAGTGTGTATGACCGTCACCCGAACCCGAACCCTAACTGTTTATGCCCGTTATATCGGGTTAACTTATCAGCTTTAATACATTCTGAGAAAACTGATCACTGAGTGAATATATCCCGAGTCCTAGGGGTATATCCAACAATACTTTCCAATTGTGTTACAAGCGCTGCTTTAACGGAGTGGTCGGCATCTCCGCCGTCTTCTTCATCGAACCCCAAATCCTCCCCACCGCCATCCTTGGTCTCACCATCGGCATCCTCGGTCTTAGGCGCATCGCCATCCTCGTCGTCGGGAACTCCGGCCTCGCCGCCTTGTCTCGACACATCCTTGGCTTCCACGTCCTGTTGTGCGTGTACCACCTCGTCTTCTGCGCTTGTCCTCCCGGCTTCCTCAGCATGTTCGCCCTCCTTGTCATCCATCGTGACGTCCACATCCGTATGTCTGTGGGAGAGTTGCAATGCACCTTCAACACGTTGTCAACATATTGTGAATGTGTTGTCACGCAAGCTTGCCCAATCATTCATGGGAGAGAAAGGGCGGAGAGTACCTTGAGGTTTCGCCGCGGTTGCCACAAACTACAGCATCGATTTCTTCAGGGTCCGGTGCGGGTGGCTGGATCTGCCCGTGGAGTTTCCGATGTCGTGTGCGGGTGGCCTTGCTCACCACGTTTCCACGTAGGTCAACTCCGTAGCACATGGCACAATCACATAGAAACCGCCCTCGCTCCAATGTTACGGTGCCCACATTTCGACGATGCATTGCATGGAGCGAGAGCCAAGGATCGGCTTCGCCCGCCGTGTCCTTCACCTCACCCATCTCGGTGTCCTTCGCCTCAGCTGGTTCTTCCACCGGAGATCTGCTTCGCCCACCGCAGTATATCTCCCATACATATTCAATATACCGGCAACGGTTTCTGATATATTGCAACATATTATATCATGAAAAATCAGTATGCAAGTTGAGGTGCCTAAATATTCGTACATACCTCATGCTTGTATTGTCTTAAAAGGTGGCACCGACATGTTGTACCTAGGGTGATATCGAGATATCGAGTGAATAACTGTTACATATCGAGATATCGAGATGCAAAAATTAGAGATATCTCTCGATAGGTAAATCGGACTTATTCATATCTCTCGATAGGTAAATCTGACTTATTCATATCTCTCGATAGGTTATTCGAAATATAATTATCTCTCGATACCTGTTTCGTCTAAATTATCAAAGTTATTCGATAGGTAAAAAAATTGTAAAATTCTCGATACCGGCCCTTGTACTAAACAACTAAAGTAGACGGTCATATACACGTATGAGATAACTTTCCCGAACGAACCTTCAGAAATTAGGCCAAGGTCCAGCGCATGAATCGTGACTTTATGGAATACATGCGGGCGACCTATGGGCACTGAGTGAGCAGCTGTCAGGGTTATGACCGATGACATATGTGTCATGCATGTCATACGTGTCATACCTGTCATACATGTCATACCATGTCATGTCATGTCATGTCATATATTATTATGACAGTCGACAGTATGGTCGATCATGACTGTACAGGTCGAGTCGCGTCATACATTTATGACAGTCGTCAGTACGGTCGACGATGACTGTACATGTCGCCAAATGATTATGTCATATCATCAGGCATCCCTGTCATCGAGAGTTCGTAAGTCGAACTCGAAGATGGCAAAGCAAAGATACATCTTGGAAACAAACCAAGAATCATCTTTAGCTTTCAGCATGCGCGGAACTCGCATGTGCAGCATGAACGAACTAGTCGTTATTACCATGCTGGTCGTTCAACCTACGTCTCGGGTTCACAACCCAATGGCGGTACCATCTAAGATGATGGGTGACGTAGGTATAAAAGTGAGGAAGCGTTGTGCTTCAGCAGATCTTCGACGGAGACTGCAACTCACAACCCGCTCATAAGTTGTGCGCGTGTTACTGTTCAATAACACTGCACTATCTTATTATATCATATATTTCTTAAGGCTCGCGTCAGCGTCCTTATCATTGGTATTCTATCGTTAAGGCGAGAAACGAGAACTCAAGTGTGAGTGCAGCGTAGATATCAATAATTTTGTGTATGCAGGTTGCGGAGCGCAAAGCATATTTGGCGTCGCGATCGCATAAACATTGATATACTGCATATACTGACCGCTGTATAAGCGAAGATAGTGCGCGAGGATATATCGACGCATTCGCATTCGCAGATCGTATACAGCAGCTGATCGTCACCTATACTGCGCGACAAGGTGTGCATGCGGCATACATGCGCGCAATGATCATATGTATGCGCATATACGATTCGCAGCTGTACAAAAATTCGCAAATGAGATGCGGACGCAGAAATCATCAGCGGAATCAGTATCCGCGCGAAAATTAGCACTCGTATCATGTGCTAGACATACGGCGACGAGATGTGCTCTTAATCATCAGCGCGCACCATCGTGATTTTCATGATCGCAGCAAATCGCTTACTGTACACGATGATTATTTTGCAATTTTTTATGACGATGTCAGTATGCGAAGTGTCATCAACATACCGTCATTATCGATACTTGCAATAATCTCTGATTCATCATCTGCGCGCGTCACGGTGTCCTGACAGAATATATGTATACTATCCGGGATTATCCTGAACGGACGCATGATAACAATATACTGCAGCATGCCATATAATACTCTAATGTTTGCTGAGATACTATACTCTATTCACTGTCAGATTATATCAACCTACAATCATGAGTGTGAACTGCATAAATGCTGTGTGAATAGCTTACACACACACACACGCTCAACATGACAGATCATTGAATACTCTGCAGCAACATCATAGTGTGTGCAAAAAGTCGAGTGTGTGGAGATAATAACACCTGCAGCAACACACACACACACACATACTTGCAGTATACACTATCATGAGTATATACTGAGTGCATGCAGCAGATGTGCATTTCACCACCTGTACATTATTATACTGAGCATCACTGTGATTGTGTATGCATTATTCATACAGCTTGATCACGATACCAGCTGTAATGTACATACCAGTTTGATCACGTTAACAACTGGGACACATGGCATCACATCACAATACATTATACAATGCACAAAGCATACTGCAGTGCATGTAAGCTATATTGGAACCCATGTAAGTGTAAGGTGCCTGAAGGTGATCTTAACACCATAATTAGCTCGACATGCTCGATTTGGGATGAGCATGTTCGTTCTATGGTGGATCACTGAATGGAATGCTCACCGGAACTACATGTGAAATAAATCAAGCAACTCATTATTGTAAATGAGAGTATACAGGATTACAATAACCACTAATCTGATATATATATATCATGTTGGATTATTAGTACTTGGTATACAGATCATCCTGCATGATGAATTATCTTGGTACATTGCAATACCATTATCACCTGTATACAAGTGTGTAGTAAAGTTCCACACACACACACACACACCTACATGTACTTATCAGCAAGTACCTGCACAATGCACACACCACTGACTATGGTATATATAATGACATTCACTGACTCAATAAGTGAAATGATCAACTATAATATCAACTATGTGTATGATAATATAGATACCATCCAACAAACACATGTGCGTGTTGGATGTCAGTGATGGCGATACATAAGGGAACAGGATAAGAAACCATGCTGAAGGGCTGGATGGAGAATATCTCCAGACCCGAAGGCATTATACAATGCTCAAATAAGCAGCTGGTCACTGCTGAGCATTGTCCATTCGTCTTACATATCAGCTGGAACAACTACAACAAGTACATTGCATTATGATAGTTGATTCAGAATTGATCAGCTCAATTTGCATGTAACATACAGATCAGTTTCATATGATTTCTGACAATAGTATAAAGGACATTCACACACACATAAATGTGTTGTGTGAAGTTGCTGTGATTGTATCCAGCAAAGTCCAGATTTGTTCCAAATGAGATATATCACTTTGATAAATCTTAAGAGCACAGACCTATGCTCAAACAAATCATAGGTTGAGAAATATCACTAAAGTGGGTGTTTCCACTTAAGTTGATTAATATATACATAAATCAGAAAAGTACATTTGATGTGCATGGGTTTAAATCAGTAAAACCCAGAATGCCGTCAACTATAAATGTTGATATACAGCACAACTCACTTATTTGCTATGAAAAAATGTCATATGCAAAAGTGAAGTTCCTTGTAATGATTCTGTACTTACATTTCACATTTACACTGAAATATGTCACCACAACAATATTTCAGACAACTGAAAAAAACTATAAAATGGGTGAAAAAGCTCCACGTTTAATTTCAAAATGAAAAATGTGTGCCCATTTTATGTAAGATTATGATTTTATACCTATTAAAGTATCAGAAAATCATAATGACACATGTCATATCAGTGTGACACCCTAAAATATTAGGTGTTGAATATATATGGGTAACGCTATTGCTATGGCAATAAATCGCTCAAAATGCTGTACGTAAAACACATTTTGAAAATTTCAGATTGATTTTTTTTGATAAAATGAATGTTTATATATCAAATATCAATCCCTGATTTATGCAGCATGTGTAACGCCCTGTAACAACCCTAAAATTAAATGTGTGTAACAGGGGTGTAACGTACCTCCTAAAACACACTTTACGTTTATGTGGGTATTAAATGCAGTTTTGCTTAAAAATCTTTGCAAAAACGTTATACTGCTTATTTTTTACCTGTATTAGGGTTACTGATATCAAGTAACACCCTAAACACTGTATTGAGTAACAGGGCCACTGCAACTATATATGCTCTAAAATGCCAATTTTATTTCGTAAAACTTCGGTTTTTGGCATTATTATATCATGCTAAATCATCATAAACATGATAATACTATGGGCAACAACCCTAAAACTGCAGGGCTGCATCCCAAGGACTGTAGGGCTGCAACCCTAAAACTGTATGAGCTGCTTTCTATAAGGACTGCAAGCTATAAGCTATAAGCTATAAAGTATAT
>LGRX02013809.1:0-21559 GCA_001247695.2 Cymbomonas tetramitiformis
CCATATTCCCCATGAGCCATGTCCTTCCCACACTCCCTTGTTCCCCATGAGCCACGTCCTATTCAATCCCTTTTGATTCCTAGACTTAAGGTGTTGCTTTGTACCATCTATGGGGTGAAGGGATCCTTATCCGTCAGTGACGTAATTTCAGCGACAACTTCCTCTCCATACGCCCTTTGCAGAGGCGAGCTTGAACCTGGCATGATGATGGGATGGATGGGGTGCCATGGAACGCACCACTACACTTCCCGAGGATATATCTTGCAGTTGGACGTACTCAGGACCTACTGCAGCACTTTGTGCTATCTCAGATATGAATGCCTCCTCGAAGTTTATCTGGTGCAATTAGCCCTTACGCGCCCATCTCCTCGTGTCCACATTCTCCAGCGCCGTATTTCCTTTTGCGGCAGAGCTTTGACCACAGACCACAGTCCATGCAGTGAAGGCAAGGTGAAGCGCTTTAATTCACGAGAGCCGTGGGGGAGGCTGCAGAGTTGATGGCCACACAAAGCCGGCGAGAGGTGTGGCACAGAGCAAGAACCTTAAAATTGTCGTCGTCGAATTGTGCGATATCAAGTTGGATCAGCCTACAGGTGATGAACATCCTGCATGCTGGGGGGGAACGCTGGAGTTGGAGGAGGCTGAGGGGAGAGGGGAGGGGGCTGGAGAGGCGGAGGGTTTTGGGGGGAAGGCAAAGGGGGAAAGAAGGAATGGGGAGGAGTGGCGAAAGGGGGGAGATTGTTTCGGATGGGGGAGGGGCAACGGGGAGAATGGGGGGAAGAGGCCGATGGGGAGGAAAGGCGGCAAGGAAGGGTGCTGTGGGGGCGATGAGGGTGGAACTAAAGGCACACCCGCCCGGCAAATGCATCTTTTAAGAAATTCACTCGAAAAGAGTCTGCCGGAGCACGCAAGCTCCAGCATGTCCTCCGGGCCAGACTCCAGCTCACATAATGACCCAGACAACATGAACGATCCTGAACGTTAAAAAGTGAACCGTTATTGCACTCTCTGGGACTGGTCAGATGCCAGTCACTGTACTCCCAAGGGACGTTGCAGAGCCTAGTATTGGCCGGTCGGATGTTATATATCTGTATTTCCTAGGGGCGTTACGATGCCTGTGCGAGTGCTAAGAACGAGGTGGCTATGGCGCCTCAAATGGTCGTCATCATGCTTCCAGTGACGTCAAGGAGCATGTTCCTTTGAGCGTTCAAGGCGCACGTTAGCCAGGGCATCGAAACGCTCCCCGAACAGCGTCCCCATTTCGTCGTTGTAAGAACCAACGGAATCAGAAGTGGGCGGCGACCCTCAGAGGCCTAGGAGCACACCAGCAACACAATCGCAGCCCGTGCAGTCGCAGTCATGGGCGTCTTCGAGCTCGGGGCAGCCATAGCCCAGTCCCCTCCACGCATCGCAGGTGGCCCCATAGCATGTGGCAGCGCACTCTGTGCACCGGCACGCCACACACCCAAAGCCACCGAAGCCGCACCCTAAATCTCAAAAGTTGGACTGCCAAGTCAAACACTCAGAACCGGGCTGTCCTGCGGCGGGGCGAGAAGTGCGCTGCCAGTCCGCATACCAGTGTGGTTACTGGGGCGATACCACCTGAATAGCAGTGGTATCGCATGGGAATATATAAACGAAGTGCACTCCGATGACTGCGGCGATACTTCTCGCGTTTGTTGCACCCGCAAACTCCGACCGTCCAATATGCTGACCTGCGGAAGTTGCTATCTGACCGTCCAATATGCTGACCTGTGGAAGTTGTAGGCGGCGGAGTGGGAGGAGATGAAGGGAACGGCGGAGGCATCTGAGGCTTTGGTGGTGAAACTTTCTCCTGTTGTTGTCTTGCGAGGGGGGCTGAAGCAGAATGGGGTGGGGTTTTTGGGAATGCGGAGGCAGGAGTCTGGGAAGGAGGGTTGGAAGGCGGGCTTCGTGGAGGCGGAAGATGATCCCTTGAAGGTGGGGGAGATGATAGGCTCGAGGAAGGTGAGGCTGTATCCAAGGCACCCTTTAGTCAATGTTTCGTACGCGGATGTAACGTTCAACACACGAGAAGACAGAGAGAAGCCGTACCGCGAATGCGTGCCAATGCATACGAGGGCTCTTAGAGCGTGCAAAACCGGAACCGATAGTACTGCATTGTCGCTGTTTCGGTCTGAAACTGCACATCCTTAAGGTCTAAGAACGAGTGATGCCTCGTCGAGAAGCTGCCCACTATCTAATTCTCCGTTCAATCTCTGAAAAGATAGCTGCGCAGCTACTCTGGCTGAGACCAGAGCCTCCGGAAAGGACTTTTTTCATGGTTTAGGTCGATTTTTAAATTTTCTGTACTCGTCCTGAGGAATGCAAGGAATGATTTCTGCAACATTTCAAGGATATAAAATACTACAGCGGCCAGCCGTAAACCTTTGGGAATTAGTATGAACTGTTGAAAGTCTACCTTAACCCCTCTCTCTGTATGGGACAACGATCAACGCAAGCTCCAACCAACCCTGAAACTTCGGACGCATGTAGCGGCGTATTGGGTAGGTCGCACGCACCTGCTACCGCCATGAGAATACCAGTCACAAGCAAAAATGTTGGAAGACGCAGACGTTTCATAGGGAGTTATGGCCGAAGACTTCCGGTGTCAGTCGAGACAAATAATCCTATCAGGTGGCGGAGGCCACTCGCCTGCTATCGATGGCAGTGATTGCAACACATTTTCGACGCGATACAGATATTTGAAGAAATGAAATCTTCGCTGGAAAAAGCTGGCCGCTTCTCATCCGTCTTCCGTGTACCTGTCCCCACGCCAGTTCGAGTTGGGCACAGCTGAACAGCAACAGGTTTTGACATGTTTGATGTTACAGTCGAGTGTCACAGGTTTTGGCTTCAAAAAATGGAAATGTGTGCGGGACGCGGGACTCGGGGATGAAAAAGTGACTATAGTGTAGAGCCTAATAATCTAGGAATTTTCCTAACTCTATGACGGTTAGCCCCCACACGGGTGTGGGCAGGTCGGTACCACCGAGTTCACTGCTTGTGGCGGGCTCTAGCGCGACGTAGATGGCAAGGGGCAGGTGCCCACTTGCGAAGGACATAAGGTGGGAGGTGTGGAGTGAATTTGGGAGCAAGGGCTTGCCCTGTGCCGCCCTAATTTTAGTGCAAAACGGTGTTATATAAGGTTGTCGAAAGTGGCCCTGTAGGGGGGGGCTGGGGCTGATTGGTTGAGGTGACTAATCTGGCCGCATAGGCCGAATCACTTCGATTCAAGCGGCGTGTAAAGCATCCCAAGATGCTAGAGGGTTGCCGAAATAAAGTATTTGGGGTGGTTGTTGGGGGGGGGGCAAGGTGAGAGCTTAAATTCGAGGGCACATCTGAGGGCCTCGGTGTCACGCGTGAATGGTACCAAGGCTGCCAAAAACCCGAACGTCATAGAGATATCAGCTCCGGATTGAAAGTGGGAATCCTTTCGGCATGTGCATCACAAATGATGTAAAACATGTCCCAAAGGTTCACTCGACCCCTGGGGGGGCTTGGAACCCCGTGGATCCGCCATATTTGGGGGAGGGGCTGGGGTACGATATCAGCAGTGGATTCGGAATGGACTAGCATACAGTAATCGCCCATATTTAAGAAAACATGGATTTTGGGCCAGCCAGCCGTACTCATCGAGTTGGGTACCCCCCCCTCCCCCCGCCAGCGTCAGCGTCATAAGAGAACTCGAAGAATAGTAAGCCATTTTCTTTCAAGTAGCCAGCTATTTTCTAAAATTTGCATTGATAAACCCTTAAAACGGCGATAATTTCAGGAAACATCGCCTGCGGCGCCAGCACCACGGTTTCCTATTCGGGAAATTTCTTAGCCGAAAAAGCCAGCCAGCCGTACTCATCGAGTTGGGTACCCCAACGTTGACTGCTTTCTTAACGTCGGGTTTTCTTAAAAGTGAGTGATTACTGTACGGGGGACGCGATTCTGAATATACCCCGCCTTCTCGGCGGATCATGCCTATTCGGCATGATATAAACCATATATACAAACATTGAAATTGTGTCCAATTATACATTGTATTTATTCCACCTTCCCGGTGGATTACCAAACCTACTAGCAAAGTATCAAACGGCAGATCAGACTATCTAGAAATCCGATATTTCTGTTTTTTTGGTGTCACAGGCCACCTTTCATTGTGAGCCGGGTGCTTCTTCGCCAGCTTCTTCTGCTGCTCTTCGATCCAGCTCCTCGAAAACTCCCCACACATGCATGTGGTGGGAAATAAAACATTTCCCGAGGTGAAGAGGACAATACGGACGGCATTCCGAGCACACATGGTACGCTTTTGGCTGGTTGACATGTTTTTTGCTGATGACACGGTTGCCAGCATTCCTAGGATATCTCCCTTGCCGCCTACATTCCCTGCATTCCGCGCGGTTGCCTACCCATCGGTTTGCCAATGGCAAGTTCTTCATGGAAATCGGTGTATGCTCCATGACCATCTCAGAGGAGAGATGCGCAATTGAAACTCTTCCAACCTTGATCGGACGCCCCCCCTTCTTCCTCACAGCTCGTTGTCCCATCGCGAGTTCGTCCGCAAGGTCAGATCGCAACCACCGATTGAACGGTCGCCGTGGCTTTTTGTACCCCGATCCAGGCTCCTTGACAACGATATACATATACACGCATACAAACGTATACACCCACGTGTCAATCAACATATGAAAAATCCGCTTGTACATTCGCTTGTACTTCAGTGGGCACGAGTATTTTGAATGGGCCTCCTTATCCCAACAATCAACGCTGATCATAAACTCGTTGTACAACTTCGCCGGCAGCGGACAGTTTACGTCTATCCTCTCCCTTGAGAACTCATTCGCAATTGCCAAAATATCGACATCGCGCGTCTGCCCATGTAACCACTCATGTGCGGGATCCGTGAAACATTTTGCACGAATAAGCTTTTGCCACACGTTACCCGGGATATGATCAATGCGATCACGTGTCGCTGCCTCACCCAATACGGCGAATGTCCGTTGCAAATCCCTCGGCGTGAGCTGTCCCTTGCAGATCCCATCAGCACGAAGAGGAAGACATCTCGACCGGAACACTCGATCTCCCACTAGAGAACTCAAAGCAGTTCTCATGTCCTCGTCCATCTCGACTTCCTCGCCTGGATTATGCAAAGCTTCATTCAGCATCGCCGAACCTAAAAGGTATCGTGGCATTTCATTCACTTCGTGTGAGCCTACAATGATAAAGAAAACGCAAGCGAAGCATCCAGTTTATGAACCTACCTTCGACGTTCTCCGCATTACGACGGGCTTCTCGTCGCACAGCCTTCGTCTTGCGCCGCTTCACCGAGGAGGGTGTCCAAGGCACCCCGAGAGTAGCGAATAGGACCCACTTAGTGTCCATCCATCTCCCAACCACTGCTTTGACACGCCCTAATGCCATCTTCCATGTGCTCTGTCCCCGCTCGGCATTCCATTGATCGGGAAAGGTAGGCTTGCCTCCAGCATTTTTCTTCATCGTGCCGATATAGAACAACATTTTCCCCCCTAACCAGGATATGAGTGAACAGTCGATCACCAATCAACGTTGTATACCTTCGTATTGCGCCGTGCCTGAGGAGATCTTGACATAGCTTGATCGTTGCGCAGCCCATCTCTCCGTAGCCTCGCCATTCCTCAGGGGGTTGGCCCTTCCCTCCTCGTGGCCCGTGTACGCACTTCCATGGATCCATCCCGGTCAACAAATGAAACGTGTGGGCGATGTACAAGTTCGGGAGTCGGTTCCCAAGGCGGATTAAAGAGCATGCCATCACCCATACTATGCCTCGATCAGTGGGTTTGCCCGGAATATACCTTTGATAGGAAACGTGGAATTTAGATCCCATGAGATATTCGTCAAATGCCACTAATCCACCGATGCGCCACAATCTTCCCAACGAGAAGCTCGTGACGTCATAAAAACGACGCACGCGAAGTAATGGGTCATATCCTGCCAACAAACACATTGTAAATCTCATTAGGCCGTACTATGATCGGACGGGAATGCGTGAACTATGCATGCGCCGATAATGCGCACCACTGCAAAGTGTGAATGTGGCATGCCTTGCATCCCCCTTTTGACTTTTAGGCGTGGATCGTTTGGGTCTGCAACTTTCAAGAATGTTGTGATCTGCTTGAATCGGTAGTATGGCATGGTCTTCGCGATGCCATTGTTTCTGTGGTTATCGTTGGTGCTCCATGCCGCCTCCAAATTTTGGACCTTCGCGACTCCCTTGATGATTAGTATTGCAATATAGGCCTTCAGCTCGATGAGAGTGATAGGTGGGCATTTATTTCCACCATATATCTAGTTTCTCCTTGGATCTTGCTTCCATTTACGTGGATATTTTGTCCTGCATTAAACGACATGCCTTACACGATAACAATCAAAGTTGCGCTATAGAACATATCGATCATAAGCATCCGCGAGGAGGAAAACTGGCTCAATTCATAAGCGAAAACAAATCACCTGTGTGCGTCAATGTATTGGTTGGTATATGTCACCCACTCGTTGAACATATCTTCTCCGTTTCCCCACACCATATCGGCATCCCGCACGGCGGCCTCGCCCGTCTCAGTTTCGACATCAGTTTCGGCATCGGACTCCGCATTAGAACGTTGCGATGTTGAGGCGAAGGCGGTCCACGAGATGACCACGAAAAATAGTTGTTGGAGACTTAAGCCTCGCGGTACTTTTGCAAGCATCCTGAGGGTGGTGTCCGTAAGAAGGGTTTGGGGCATCGGCACATTCTCGCCAATAGTGTCCTCCCCCCACGTCCATTCACCACCTGCTTCATCCTCGATTGCTGGATCGGCGTCATCATCCGAGTCGTTTCGGGCCCTAAAACAAAACTCGTCATCCGTGAGAGTTCGCACGCTGTCTTCGTCGTCCGACTCGCCATCCTCTTCCGACATTGCGTCCGGTTCCGATTCCACGTGCTCCTCCCACATCGTAATGCACTTGCAACTCCTATTCGCCAACCTTGCCAGAGTGAGGGAGTCGTGCACACAAACGCGCGCACGTGTACATGCACTCCGATCTTAAATTCACGGCAAGGGGCACACCGCCAGTGATCATTAGACCCGAAAGTGGTGGTTGTAAATAAATGAAATGGGGCATTCATCCGAACCTATGCCCTTAAGCCAATTGACTGCAACGTACCATTGATTCCTCTACTATTGTATGCAATATACATATCGCATACAACAAATATATTGCACACAATAAGTAAAACAAATATGTTGCATACACTTATTGCTTACAGCAGGTATGTGCAATATACTTATTAGTATATGCAATACTTATTGCATATAATAAGTAACATGACACCTTGGCGTGTACCGCACCGAAATGGATCGCTGATTCATAACATCGTTTGGCTGTAATATTTTATCGATATATTGAATTGACGAAGTGTATATGAGATGACACACTAAAATCAATACACCGGGATTCATTCCTCATTGGACTTGAGCGACATCGTACCTCTCCTCTCTCGCTGCTCTCTCGTTGCTCTCTCGCTGCTCGCTCGCTGCTCTCTCGCTGCTCTCTCGCTGCTCTCTCGCTGCTCTTGCACTCCCACACCTTCATTTACTTACTTAGCAGTGCGATACTGCTTAAATTGTTTGAGGCTACTAATATACCTTTACTAGGCCAATGCATATAGCTACATTCACTGCCAATGATAAGTCGATACACCAAAATCATGCGGTATCCGCTACCATGTTTGACATTCCCACAGCGAAGAGTCCTTACTTAAGTGGCCAATTCACTATTCCTCTACTACTCTTCGGGGTCCCCTTTGTCGCTTCATGCATGCCCACTCCCCATATCCCCCTCCGTCCATCGTCGGCTCACACCCGCCTGCCCCCACCCTCCGTCTATCAGTCAGCTCACACCCGCTTGAGCCCCTTCCGTCCATCAATCAGCACACACCCGCATGCGCCCACGTCATGCCAGGAGTCATCCATGAACAAACAATTCACGAGATGCAGGGCACGTGAGACAATAGCAACGGGATTAGATTCTCACCTAATATTTTTTTCAGCACATGCCAATGCGTGTCCTTCACTCACTTTTTTCCTGCACATCTCCCCTCCGTGGTCAGCCATGGGTGCTACATTATGAGGTAATGCTATGTACAGGGGGACATCCGAAGGATACCTTTTCGTCATGCGCACGAAGTCATCCCCACTGGACGATCCATCCTCGGTGTCCTCTTCCTCTTTTTCAGCTGTCGCCGAAGCCATCACTATTGTGTCAATGCCTTCGGCGCCCGTTGGCTTTTCACTCTAATTTGGGCTGATCCGGCCCGCACTCAACACTCAGCTCTCAGCTCTCAACACTCAACACTCAGCTCTCAGCTCTCAGCTCTCAACACTCAGCTCTCATCACTCAGCTCTCAGTTCTCAGCACTCAACACTCAGCTCTCAGTTCTCAACACTCAGCTCTCGGCACTCGGCTCTCGGCTATCGACTATCAGCACACACCACTTAGCTACAAGGTACTCTCGGCTCTCAGCTCTCATCTATATGGAGCCATCATCCGAGATCCGAGCCATCGGCCGCTGATTCGCATCTCATGTGCCACGTTATGATTTTTCAGGTTTTGTTTCAGCCATATCTCTAGCTGCGCCGTCACCTGCTCCTTCGCCTCGTTCTTCCCCTGGCTTTCTGGCATGGTCCTCAAATCTTGGAACCCAGATGCGTTCGCCCACACGGTATCGCGTAAGACAGTGTAGTTCGTCGACTGCCACTTGGGGCATTTGCCGTTATGGGCAAACGCGCCGGTGGCCAAAACGAGCCCAGTCGGTACTTTCTTGATGGCCTGCCTATAATTCTCCACTAGCCCGACGGGGAGATGTGTTGCGCCTACGGCAACGGTTGAATGCCAAAACTCATGACTTTTCCGTTTGCGTTTCTGTATACAAAACCCGGCCCCCGCCCCCTCTACCGCCGATACTTCGCTTGAGCGTGCCCCATCGTCGAGCTCTAGGTGATTTCACGGAAAGGAGTGAGCGCCGATTGTAAACGGCGGTAGCATTCAAAGCACGCGGACGTGCTAGCGTTCCGCGCGTGTGCAGAGTGATATTACGATGCGCGCAAGACATCAATCGCTCCCGGAACATCATAGAGTAGGCAGCACACGGCCACCAGGCAAATGGAGATTAATATCTTCATATAAAAGTGTTTGGTTAAAGCTAGATAGGTAACCACTGAGGGGCTGGCCGAGGAGTTGTCCGCTATCCGGCACGCCACAATGGTAGACTGTAACTACTATGCTTCTATGAGATCCGTACTACCGAAGCTTGCTGTTATTCCTGTACACAAAGTCTTTGATGGTCCCGTGTAAAATCACGTGCCAGTAAAGAGGACGCATATCCTGCAAACACCCAGGCGTAGTGTATCACATGGCCCTCCTAAGTGGTAAGATGCCAGACTGCTGCTCTAAAGGCCCAGTCGAGTTCCCTGGCTATTGTCGGCCGTCGTCTTCCACGCACACTCTGGCTTGTGGCTTCTCCAGTGAGCACGCTGGCAGCTAGGGCCACAGTACGCTACACGTCGGCACGGGCACCACTTCCGATTAGCAGGCAGCAGGCCGCACGTGGCACAGCATGAAGGACGAGACGACCATCCGCCGCGTGCCCAGAGCCATGGAATAACTAACCCACTGCGCTTCCGCCAGCGCCTTACACTCCCGGTGGTGGGTAGATTCCCAGTGTGCTCTCTGACACTCCTCGCCGCAATACACCGCGGAGAGACACTTGCTGCACTTGTAGAACTTCCGTCCGCCGACAACAGCCCACCGGTCCGCCCCACATTGCGCACAGGGATCCCGTTTCTTTCCGTTGCGCGATGCCACAGCAGGCTGTGAACACTTTTCCTCCATGTGCAGTATCGTGCGCCAACACTTGTGCGCGTGCGATTGCGCGTCCGCCCTCGATCCAAGCCCATCATCCGCACGAAACATCGCATACCGGTAGTACCACGGATACATTCCTCCGTGCGCGTTTTCCGAGCGCACGCTCGACAGTCGAAATGTCACCAACGGTGCAAACTGCGAAACATTGCATCCCGTGCTTACCATTACCGGTTCGAACGGGTTCCCCGAGGTATCCGACAACACGAGGATCTCCCCCGCACCTTCCAAACCATCCCCCCCTGGAAGACACCCCACGAACTCCATGACAGTAACCGAAGGGAAATGACCGGTTTCCCACTTTTCGCGCGACCACGGGGGGTACAACACACCGCACACAATGATGTTTCCATGTCTCTCACCCTGCATGCGCCAATCGTGTATAATCCGGAATATCGTGCGCACCGTGGTCAGCACAAGGGCCAGGAACAACCCTTGCCGACATGGGAGGAGCCCCTCGCGAGAACACACAGTGCCCACACGCTGTCCCAACATAAGGCGCGCGGCGTTATCAGGTCCCAACCCAGGCGGGACGTTCAACAGGTACCTCTCCGCGAATTCTAGGGCTGCGTTTTGTGTGCGCAGAAGCCCCCATGTGTTAATTGGCATCCCACTCGATGTTGGGTTGTCCAACCACGTGTGTCCGTGAAACAGGAGTGTCATGTGGTTGTTCCATGGGGGCACCGCGCCAGGTGCAAGGCGCATTCGGCGGATTCTGACGAACGTTCGGCCGACTCGCTGCCAGTATGTTGTCATATCAGCCCAAAGGCGTGTGCCGTCCGAATTGGATGCAATCGCGGAGTCGGGCAACATGCACAGATCCTACATCACACCCCAACGCGAGCGGGTAAATTCAATGCAATATAGCGGGTCCGAAGTTTTTATCATTTCTCTTTTGCTCGAATCCTCATTTGCCAAAGGCAGGCACTGCAATACATTTCATTAAAATGATTTTGTAAAGTGTTTAAAATGCATTTTGTGCTTTTTACATGCTTTCTAAATTCATGTTTTTTATGAGATGTCCAGACTGTCTGTACACGTCACCAAAAGGAAAGAGTCCTCTGGGTCGGGAGCGGTGGGAAGAGCAAAAGGAACAGAGCTGAACAGGCGTGTCGCTTCGTGGCTACTTGTTCCTTCGTCGAGAAGTCGAAGTCGCACATCCATGGTTTGCGAGTGGATTTTACCCCGGACTCCACGTCCGCCATTTGGAACCCGATGACAGCCGCTTCGAGGACATTGTACCGGATGGCTTTGTTGACACCCACATCCTGGTTCTCCTTGCGCCACCATATGCGCTGAGCCCCACCGTTGCATTTGCTCTCCAGGATCTTCAGGAACCCGGTCTGCTGAGCAAACCCACAAAATATCAATATTGTCCAGTCCGGCGAGGTGGTGAATCGCAGGTTCGCAGCTTACCTCCCTTAATCTCGTCTTATTTTTTCACAGTATGTAAGCTTGATTTCCTCAGGCCCGAGATATATAACGTTCGCGCAAAACACCTCTCCGGTCCTTCTCGCAAAAGACCTCTCCGTCCAATAGACCTCGCAAACCACGGTATTTTTCAATGACATTACAGCAAACAATTTTGACTTTACGTACTCAGGGGCTGAACTTGCGCTTAACTTATGCTGAACTGACGCTCAACTTACGATGACCTTACGATGAAAAATTAAGGGGCGGAAGTTTTCCGCATGCGCGCTTGCTTCACCTACGTACACTCTCGCATGTATTTTTATTACGTTCAACACATTTTCCCTTCTTAATCTAGCTGTCTTAAGTCCCTCGTTCCTTTACCGCACAGGATCTTTCTTGCGCAAGAAGAATCTTCTACTAGCACGCCTTCGCTCCCTTCTTCTTCTTGTTCGGTTGTGAGGACTGAACCAGTCTCACAGGTATGTAAGCAAATAAGCACTTACAGGTAATATGATGCCATGATCATAGGATGTGCATACAGTACATGGATAATATCGGATACGGATCTTTTTAATTACTCTTTTGGTCAAGTTGCCTAACAGCCACAGAGGTGGCTGCAGTGTACGACAAATTTAAACTCAACCCCGAGAGCTTGCACAGCTCTCTACTTAAGGTAACTCGTCCTTACCATGCCACTTCATGTGTTCAGTCATTTGCTGACTGCAACAACCAATCAGCTAGGAAAGGCCACGGATGACAGAGGGGTGCAGTACTCGTCGGAATGGGGAGTGGGGTTCTCGTGGCAAAAGGCGAAGGAGGTCAGAGAGTGGGTCCGAGCGGGGGAGGCCGAACGGAATGTCTTTAAACGGTTTGATGAACTGATGCGGGGAGATGTGGCGGCGGGGATGCTTCTCCAGAAATTCGGAGGCAAGCTGGAAACGACACTGGCAAGGAAGGCGGCGGCGGGAGGTGAGACACCGTCGGAGGGGGGCTTGACCCTCACACGGTGTAAGGAGCTGATTGGTAGGCTGGGAGGACTGGCGAGGGGGGTATTGGACAGGAATGTGGCGGTCGGTTTCGGAGTGTGTGAGCAGGTGTACCGGGGATGGCTGGAGAAGGAACGTGATGGCGGCAACTATGTCAAGGAGGTGAGGGAGCAATCGGCGGTGGTAGACGTGATGTTTGGGAAATTTATGTCGGCGGGTCTGAAGGGAGTTGCTAAGTTCAACCTGGGTGGCTCTTTCGGAAACCTGTATGTGTTGCCTAAGCATAAGGATTTGACACTGTTGGAGAAGCGGAGACCAGTGGTTCCAGGTTTCACGGCACCGGACAAGATGCTCCAGAACCGGCTAGGCAGGGTACTTTGCTTCCTGATCGAGTCCCTAAAGGGACACTTCAATGTGTCCACCACGCAGGACATAGTGCCGAGGCTACAGGACTTCAACGGACGGCTGGCGAAGGGAGATGTGGTGATGGCGGCTAGCTTCGATGTAAAGGAGATGTATGTGAGACTGAAGCACCCACAGATCTTGAGTGCAGTTGAGTTTGTTGTGGGAAAGGAGATGACAGCGCGGGAGGCGGTGCTTGCTTGTGAACACCAGAGGCAGGAGGGGAGTCAAATGGTACGAGACCGGTACCCCCAGGAGAGTAGCGGCGAAGATGACGGCGGCGCAAGTCCTGGCGGCTACAAGTTTTGTTTTGGAGAATGGCTTTCTCTCGGTGGCTGGAACCCTTGTGAGGCAGACGTGTGGGATCGGTATTGGAGGGGGGGCGAGCCCCGGGCTAGCACAATGTGTCTGTGTGTTTGGAGAGATGCAATGGATGGCGTCACTCGGTGCAGATCGCAGGCTGGCGGGTGTTGAGATGGTCGGGATCAGGCTGATGGACGACTGCACTATAGTTGTGAAACAGGCGGGAGATGGAAGTGATGGTTGGAAAAGGAGCCTGCGGAGGATTTTCGAGGGTTATATGCACGAGTGTTATCCTGAAGGAGTGACGGTGGAGCAGACCTCGGAAGGGCTGGATTGGCTTTTCTGTGGGATGAGGCTGGCAGTGGGGAGCAGAACGGGGGTGTCGGCGAAGATGACAATGAAGAACGTGGAGGCAGGTGTTAACACGGGAGACCAGTTGCTGTTCTTCCCGTTTGTCTCCTTTGGATCGGACGGGGGCAGGATCCAGAAGATGGCGAGTACACTTAATGCACTCTATAGGGTCGAGAGGCACTGCACACGGGACACGCTAAAGGCGGCGGCACTGACAGATTTGCTTCGGGAACTCCGGTGGCAACACTACCCGGCCGGGTGGCTCTTTGACGCCTTGGAAAGGATGGTGGCTAGAGCCCCGTTCGGTTTCTGGAGCAATTTGCAAAAGGAGCTGGAGAGGAGGAGATTGAGACCTTGAGAAGAGGGCGCGGGGCAGACTAATGGGAGGACAGAGGGTGACCGGGTCGGAATTTGGTGGCGACCTGGTTGAGTCTGCAGGGTGGCCTACGGGCCAGTGCACTGAGGTAATGGTGGGACCACAGCAGGCACGGCAGGTGCAAAGGAAACTAGTTGAACTGCGGACATAGGCGGTCTACAGTGCTTTGAGCGGGGGGCCATATTGTGACAGACATATGCAGGATGGATCTGTGCGGACATATTCCGAATGTTGAGAAGTGACCAAAGTTGGGGGGGGAAATTCTGAGCCTGTATTACGAAAGCGTCAGTTTTTTTGAGACATTTTTACGTGAGACAGGTTCCTGTTTATTACGAAAGCGTGGCAGTTTTTCAGACACTTATACGTGAGACATATTTTGTAGCTGTATTACGAAAGCGTGGCAGTTTTGGACAGATTATTACGTGAGACAACAAGAGGGTATGAGCTGACAGTGACATAGCAGAGTAGTGACACATTGCTCCTGCAACTAAGTACCGAGCACAGGAAGAATAATTTAGTTCTGCTGCAAACCTACTGACGAAGGCTGGCGGCGCAGCCCGAAAAGCTTATAGGACATCGCAAGCAGTATTTCCAGAACTCCGGTATCATTATTGTTATATACTGTATTAGAAAAACCAAAAATCAAATCCTTGTATCTGATCTGCTGGTGGTTACCCGCGAGCCGGAAACATATAACGGTCGTATCAGGTTATTTCGAGTACGTGTTGCACATATTTTTATATCGTTAGTTTCAAAACGAAAGAGTTTCTATTAAAAGAACATATTAAAAATCATTAGGGGCCGGTGTTAAATTTACTGGAACAGCGGCAGCCGAACTTGCTAAAAGTGCAACATGGAAATTAACTGATTTGCATTTTACAATTGAAACAATTACATTTTCAAATGGTGTTTACGATAGTGCTGTCGAAAGAAAACTAAAAGAAGATTCTTATATTGAGATGCCTTTCACTAATTATTTTACCTTTCAAGATACTCAAACGGAAATGACTAAATCGATTCGATTTTCTTTGTCGGCACAATCTTTGGATATGTTATACGCTGTTCAAAGGCCTCCAAGTTACAGTTCTGTCAATACAGGTTTGCATAAAATTGATAATAAAATTAGGTGCTACTTTCGTTCCAAGTTATTTCCGGTTTTATGCGGGAGATAATCAATCTTGGCAGTATAATGTCAACTCAATTTATTATCCAAATTATCGTGCCACCGCTCTCGATGCTTTTAACTTGGTCACTATTGGTAAAGCTGATAATTATTCCGACGATTCAGGTTGTAAAGTTAATTCTTTAGAAAATTGGTACAATTCTTATTGGACTGCTATGCTTCGATTAAATATGCCTATGCCAGGTATGGGACCCAGAAATTGTTCAGGAATTGATACCCGGGGTTTGAATTCTTCATTCTTTCTTCAAACTCAAAAATCATCAACTGCAGACCCACTTCAAACAGCTTTGACGAATAACGAAACATTTATTATTGCACAATGCACAAGTATTATTCGTATTGGTATGGGAAGAATGATTGAAGTTGTTGTATAAAAACTAATTTAATTGTAATTGTATATAATTATGGCTGAACAAGCGGGACAAATTTTTGCTTCAAACTTAGGAAATAAACCATTAGGAAAAGTCGATGTTAAATTACCAAATATGATGTTAACTTCAGGCTTTCGAAGTTCTTCGATGATGATTGTTCCATGTAAAACAATACAAGATTTGCGACCACCGGCAAGAGTTTCTAATGTGGACCCTATGTCAGTTTTCAAATCATATACATTAGGACACGGTGATAAAATTACAAAACAAAATGCTATGTTTTCATTTCCCAATATTCATCCATTAAACAATAAACTGGCACCTTTGGCTTCGACATTCTTTGTGAAATAAATTAAATTATAGGATATAGTATAACAAATGTCGGGTATGTTATAGTTGTGAAAAAACCCAACCGATTTTTTCATTGTTTCAGGATTTTTTCGTAAACTTCCTTTACGAATACTTGCAATATACGTAAAAAGATGGTTTAAATCAACTTTTTGCATGATTAATTGTTCTTTGTTCTTTACTTTACGTAATAATGGTCTTTATGTGGAAAAAAACTTCATAAGTTATGATTTATTTTTTCAGGAATTATGAATTCAGAATATCGTTTTCGAAACATCGATGGATGATTATCTTTCTTATGCAAATCGATTAACAAAAATGAGTGAGGTTCATTTGCAGTAGCATAGTTATATACATCATGGAAAGTTTTTTCATCGATTTCTCCGGAACATGATTCGAATATTTCTTGTAATTCTTTTTTGTCTTTCATTTTAAATACTCCTAAAGAAGTTGCATTGTTTTTCACCGCTCTTGGACAACCTCCAAACTGAGATTTAAAATTCTGAATGCAAATAAAGCACGATACGCCTAACGCCCCACCGGTTTCAAAATCAGCTATATGTCGATGTCTTGTGATAAAATTGAGAAATTTTGGAGTTCGAAACAAATTCGTTGATTGACAATCATGAACAAAAACAGCCAATATCGGACGTTCACCCTTGTATTTGTGAACGGGCTTTTCGAAACCGTCTGATGTCAAAAAGTCTAACAACAATTCGGGGTCGATACCATCGATAAAGATATTTCTATTATTTAATTTTTCCATTAACAAATTCCATTTTTTCAAGTCTTCATGATATTTCAAATATGTGTATTAACGAAAATGTGATATCAGATAAAAATAATAATGTTTTGGTAAATTATGGAACGTGAACACTTAATAAAAAATGCTCAGATTTTGTACCCTGATTTATCCACATTTTATATTGAATTGATTGTTGATGATTATATCAAAAGACCACAACTATATGACGATATGTATAATGGAAACATTGAATTACCTTTACCATTGAATAGAGATTCAAATGAAGATATTGAAATGAATAAAAACTATATTGATATTATAAATAGAGATAGTCATGAGTGTAATATCTGAACGTACACTTTATTTATCAAGTGAAGACCTTTCATCATTTGGTGATTCCAGAATTATCAATATCAATATACCAACACAATTAACAAACTACAAAAATACAAACAAATTAAAAATAATTGTAAACAGTTTTTCGGCTGCAAAGACTTGGTATACCATCAATGAATATAACGGAATTTTCTATATAGCTGATACAACTTCTGATGATTTGTATGAATGTAGAATACCTGATGGAAATTATACAGATTTAAATGATTTAAAATTGATTTTAGAAACAATTATTTTAGATGTTCTTATTGTGAACTTTGGGTTTGCAAAACCTGCTGATAGCGTTGATGTTACTTACGATGCAATTTCAGGACATTTTACTATTACACTTAGTAAACCTGCTCCCAATATTAATTTTGTTGCATTTTCAATAACTGGTGATTTTCAAGCAGTGCCTGGAAGTCCATTAGATGATGCTTTGAATGCTATATTTAATTCACCAGGAAAGTATAACGATGTTGACCAAATATTAGGTGGACAAACAAATAAATCAGTTGCTGGTCTCACAAACATTTCACAGATTAAAGATTTGTTTGATATCGGAACTCTACATAAGAGGCGTGTCCAGGGGGCATCACCTCTATATTCACCGGTATCCTCTGTACTCCTCTTGATATTTTCCGGTATTTCCCAGTATTTGCGGACGCCTCTTATGTAGTGAGCACACCTGGCCATCTCCGGCACGCAGCACTGGTCACCTACTGTTATTCTGCGTTGGTCCTTACTGTGGATTTGCGTGGGTCTGTGTGTAAGTCTGGTATCAGTCGTTTCCGTGTGTCTTATAAAAGGTGGCACATTAGGTCATATTATAGACTATATATAAGATAACCAGAATATGACCTAATCTGCCACCTTTTTGATTCTCTGTTGTTCACCGCGTTCACACGTTGTTTTGTATCAGAATTGTTGGAATTATATTTTAGATTTTCTGAATTTAAGAAAGGTGGGGAAATAGGTCATATCATGGTTATCTTATATATAGCGATACGTCTGCCCGAATAACTTGGGCAATTCGGTCAGAATCGAGTCGGACGTGTGCCCCAGCTTTCCCAAATGCTTTATGAACGGGTGACGGTGTTCAAGAGCACGAATCGACTTGAATTTCCAAAATCAGCCAGAAGGCATGTGAGCGTTATTATCATGGCCGCCTCTGAGGGCCTGACCGCTCTCACTGCCCCTCGCCAACCGCCCGACACTTGACACCCCCCATTCGACTTGGTGGAGGTGCTCGCTGAGCTGCACGACGTGTGTGCTGGTCTCGACTTGGTACAGGCTGTTGAATCGCGCCATCTCTCCGATCCGCTCAGCCATGAAGCCCTCGATATGTCTTCAGAACCACACTACCTTATCCCACCCCGATATGTGCGGTATAGAGCCGCCAAGGCGCGTCATTTGTGGTGCATGCATCTTCCCCAGGGGGGCATGGGGAAGGCTCTTTTATCGATAGTCTAGAATATGACCTAAAGTGCCACCTTCTGATTTTGTTGTGATTCATATTTCCGGTGTGCTTGTTCACCGCGTTCACACGCTGTTTTGTATCATCTCCGATTAATTGTCTGAAATGTATTTTAGATTTTCTGAATTTAAAAAGGTGGCTAATTAGGTCATATTATGGATTATATATAAGATAACGAGAATATGACCTAATGTGCCACCTTTTGATTTCGCTGTGATTCATTGCAAATTATGAATCGCGGTTCTATCCAGGGGTATCACCCAGGTTATTTACGGGAAATATTTCTTATTGTTTATAATATTTTTTATTGTTCACCGCAAATTATGTAGATAATCAATTTTGAATTTCTATGAAGTTCACAATAAAGCTTGCTCTCATACCTAGTATATCTGCGTCACCTACTAATTGTAAAGCAAACTGATTACCTGGTTTAGTTATATACGTAAATTGGTTTAATACGTCAAGCCTGGAATCACTTTCGTTATATTCCGTTTGCGGCCGAGTAACAGAAACCATATATTTTCTACCTGTGATTTGTGGAGCTGTGATTGGTAAGTTTGATGTATCAAATGTTATGTTCAGAGTCTTTCCACCAGTAGCTATATCTGATGAAGTAAATGTCAAATCGAAGAAACAAATGAATTTTCCTGCGGGAATTTGCACAATTCTATTACCTGGAGCTCCACTTGTCAAAGCTGTAATGACTTCACAACCTATGTGAGATAACTCTGACGGCAATGTCAGTCTATTTAACTCTGCGACAGGAGTTTGAACAATATCAGCTTCTATTAAATTAGCACCTATGATATCACCTAACATGTTAATTCTAAAAAATTGATTTGATGGTATAACAGGTCGTTTACGAAACTCCAAAGCATACACTGAATTAACTTCTGATAATTCAACCAGTGATGTATTCAAATCTATAAATGTTGAATTAGCAGCTTTTGACCCTTGTAATTCTAAATTTGTCTCGGACCTTAATTGTGCAACGTTGACAATTCCACCATTGATTCTTGCATTTCCATCTACTTCTAAACCGGAAATTTTTACATTTGCTCCAACGGTTGCCGGTTCCAAAACATTATTTGTTTCGGTCCATTTTGAAGTTTGTGTAGGATTGTATGTTTGACCATTAATCGTATCACATGTTAAATTCTTACAAACTAAACTTTGTCCAAAACTTGACATATATCATATATACCTATTTAAATTTCACGCGGTATCGCTTTAGCTGTTTTATATGATTAATGCCTAGCAATGGCGGGGCGTTATCAAACACATCTACACTTCCATATGCTACTTCGCCTGTTGCATTTGAAATTAATGGAACGTTTTGAAATCTTCTAGTTGGCACCCCTCCTCCAACACCTACAGCTGATGACACTCCATTAAAGAATCGCGAGGTACCATCGGGATTAATTATCCCTAGACGGTTTGCATCGTTTGTGCTCATTAAAGTCCCCCAGCACCCGTATCATAAATCAAAGAAATGTGATTTTGACTACCATTTCCCAAAGATACTGATACCTTTTTATCATTATTGGTTGTTTTTGCTTTTGTTTTTGGTAAGTTCTGTTTACTATATCTAACTACGTTTCCTTGGGCGTTAGCAATATTTCTTACCTTACATCGAGTGTTTGCGAGTCTACCATTTACAATACCTTTTATTCTCATACCGACACCATCTTGAACGACGGTTTCACAACTTGGTAAATTAGGATTATTTCGCTTTACAGGCATTGATAATAATCATGTAAAATAATTGAATCCTGGGCTTACCCAAATCAATACACCAGCACCAACACCAGCCACTTTTGATTCCATAGCTGTTCCGATATATGAATCGCCCGCCGTAATCTGAGCACTATTGATTTCCTCACCTACTATACACTTCACACGTTGACCCTTTACACACGTATTATTTGTGGCAGCTGCATTCCTACATGTCGCGAAACTGCGTCCGATCAACACGAAACAACTCTGAGATGCAACACTGTCTATGCCACCTTTTGATTTTGCCGTGTCACGCTTTCTTTTCTTCGACTACCTTAATGATGACCCAAGCAACTATTCAACGCAGATTGCTTTGATATCTTACCGAACATTGAAGCACACTTTGTTGATTTAGTTATCTTAGATTCACCACACAATCAAGAAGCGTGCAAGTTCGACAAGTGAATAATCGAATCTCATAAGTTATGGACATAGATGCCACGAACTTGTCCATGTTTGAACTTAAAATACGATGATACCTAGATTTGTTATCGATGCGGTGGGTCCATCGATGCGATACACCATCGCGACAAAATAATCCATAATTTTACATGTAATGCATTGATGGTCGCTCGGTTACTATGCACATTCGATAATTTTCACAGTTTCCTCGATAAAGTTCGATGACCCCTCGATGCATTCAGATAATTACTCGATACGGAAAATGATTTGATAATTTCTCGATAGTGTTCGATGACCACTCGATATATAATATTCGAGGATTGTGATATGAACGGCATATGTCGTGTTGATTGCTCGATAGATAATATATGTATGATGATTGCTCGACGATAATGTACGTTGCCTACTCGATACCATTCTATGACCACTCGATAACCTTCGATAACCTCTCGATAGTATTCGATGACCCCTCGATAATATGCGATGACCCTGCGATACCATTTGATGACCCCTCGTTAATATTCGATGAGTACCGTACGACTAACCGTGATCGCTTGATAACCGCATACTATTCGATGACCACGCGATAGTATTCCATAGTCTAATTTCTCGATGTAATTCGACAACTGCTCGATAACGATAGTTGGCCACTTGACGATGAATGATGACGCTTCGATAATATTTGATGACTGCTCGATACTATTCGATAATCACTCGATGACTTCGACGCCGATGACGACGATGACAACAATCGTGACCCATGTGATGACACCCGCGATGACGCCGGCGATGACAGTACCGTTTAACCGGTGATATTCCGGAACCTTCCGGTAAAAATATTTATATAATTAACGTTTGATTAAATAATTTAGTATATTCAAATATACAGATTTATGAAAAATTAAATAAATACTATAGTATAATTATACTAATATAGTATAATTATATAATATAATATATTATAATATACATAATATTATATAATTATATAATTATATAATATAGTATAATTATACTACAGTTCTGTATATAAATTGTAAATTTGATAATCTAATATTTAAATATATTTATAACGGGTGTATCTATTAGATATTATTGTATTTATA
>LGRX02013809.1:22082-39398 GCA_001247695.2 Cymbomonas tetramitiformis
CCCCCTCCCCCCTCCCCCCTCCCCCTCCCCCCCCTCCCCCCTCCCCCCTCCCCCCACTCCCCCCTCCCCCTCCCCCCACTCCCTCCCCCCCCCATTAATTTTGTTTTTTTAGCATTTTCATTGGAGCGTAGTTTTGGTTAAAGTCGCGATTGGATTCACCTTTTAGATGAGATTGGGTAACGCATTTTCCACCAACGGTGTCAATTTAAGGACTATGTGATAGGCCCATTAATGATTTGCATGCCTCGAAAACCTACATGTTATTATTGTCCAAATTACAGGTGTCTTTCGGGCTGAGTAGATAGGGGGGGTAACCGGACCAGACCCCCCCCCCGCTCCTGAATTATACTATTAACGCAGTCATTCATGGTGACCTTACTCATTTCTACCGCACACTGGGTACGTTTTAATTTTTATTTACAATACACTCGGGCTTCAATTCATATAATATGGATACAGCATACAGTGACACAGTTCTCTATTTATGGTTTGTATTGAGTAGCAGCCGGCAGAAATGCTATAAAACGAATGATTAGGCTACTACTTTTATGTCCCGATCCGCCAACGATCGACCTTTGGTCTTAAAATATAAATATAGTGATTACTGTTTTTAACGATGCCACAATGCATCCATATAAATATGGACATCTAAATTGGGGCAGAAGCAAAGGATTTCTATGCCACGTGTATGGATAGCATTCACTGTTTCTGAATTCACGTTATATAAATCTCGATCCATTTTGTTGCGCAATATCTATTTATAAGATCGCTTCCGGCGTAAGGGTTATTGACAGCACACTGTTCAATGGTCACAACGGCATTGTTCACTGTTCACGACACTTGAACGACTTGAGCGTAACGTTGCGTGCTTTTTGATATAAATCAAATAATCAATTTATTCCTGTTTATATTTTTCATTATCCACTGATGACCTGAATTATATTATTGACGCAGTGTGAAGTCAATTGTAAAGTATGTGCTGTGTCACGTAGTCACATGGCTGACACAATGGCTTCAATTCATAGAATATGGATACAACATACGTAGTACAGCCTACGATTTGGGCGTCAATTTTTGCACTGTTAAAAGCACTGAATTTCATCCGTCCTTGCAAGCATTTCTGGGATTTGGCAAGAATGAGGACCTAATTTATATATGCAAAATCATTTTAAGAATTATATACACTACACTTGGGCTTCAATTGATGTAATATGGATACAGCATACAATGTGTCGTGTACAGCCTACGATTTGGGCGTCAATTTTTGCACTGTTAAAAGGGCTGAATTTCATCCGTCCTTGCAAGCATTTCTAGGAATTTGCATGAATGAAGACCTAATTTATATATGCAAAATCATTTTAAGAATTATACTACACTACACTTGGGCTTCAATTGATGTAATATGGATACAGCATACAATGTGTCGTGTACAGCCTACGATTTGGGCGTCAATTTTTGCACTGTTAAAAGGGCTGAATTTCATCCGTCCTTGCAAGCATTTCTGGGAATTTGCATGAGTGAAGACCTAATTTATATATGCAAAATCATTTTAAGAATTATATACACTACACTTGGGCTTCAATTGATGTAATATGGATACATCATACAATGTGTCGTGTACAGCCTACGATTCGGGCGTCAATTTTTGCACTGTTATAAGGGCTGATTTTTTTCCCGATTTTTCAAAAGAGGGGGAATCTTCGATTTCATCTCCGATTTTTTCCCCAATATTCGAAATTGAGTTTGTATATAATGTACCACGAAATTGTGATAAATAATTATATCATATTTTTGGTTTTATATCAAGATATTTTATTACGTAAGTAACGTGTAGACTAAATTTTGAAATTTTGAAATGCTTCCAGCATATAAATATTTATATACCTGCCGGTGTACACATGGCAATCTTCACGTGGTTTAAATCTATTTATTATACCTCCACCACCTCGATTTATTATACCAGTGAGGTAGCACACTGTCACTCTCCAGCAAGGCTCTTCCGGACCTGCTTCTGCACCTATCGCGGTGCTTCCACGCTCCAGCGGGGCTTTCCCGGACCACTTACGGACCTCTTCCGGACCTCTCCCGGTCCACGTAAAGCACTAACAGCCAATGATACTGTAACACACTTTGAACCGGAATTGGTCCGGAAGAGGACCACGGGTCAAGGACGAACTGGTTGTAAAGGTATTACTACCGGTAGTATAAAAAATAGAAGACGTGGAAAAAATAGAATTAATTCAGCATCAGTTTCATCGATTTCCGACCCCATTTAGGGGGTCAGTTCAGGCGATTTTCGCACGGTTTTTTACACTATTTAAGGGAGGGGTCAGTTTAGGCGATATACGACTTTCGGCGATTTTTTCGCGGGGGTATCATGATAAACCCTAAGCCCTGAAACCCTGAAACCCTAACTATCATGAAAAAGGTGGCATTTTAGGTCATATTCTCATTATCTTATATATAATCCATAATATGACCTAATTAGCCACCTTTTTTGCGAACTATTTAAAGAACGCACGCGGGTACGATATCATGAAAAAGGTGGCATTTTAGGTCATATTCTCGTTATCTTATATATAATCCATAATATGACCTAATTAGCCACCTTTTTTGCGAACTACTTAAAGAACGCACAAAGTACTTAAAGAACGCAATTGACTTGAAGATTAAAATCTAAGTATATTCCCATAGAATGGCCTTGACCGATGCTCAAAAACGTGCCAAAAAGAAGTATAGGGAGACTCATGTTGAACAAACGCGAGCTTTGAATAGAAAACATCAAAAGACTTGGTATGAATCCCACAAGGATGAGCACAATATCAAAATGAAAGAATACATGAGGAAAAAAGGTCTCAAAAATCTGAAAATGAACCATTATAAATAAGCTTAAAGATTAAAATATATGGTATATATAAGTATACATGTCTCAAAATATCAACAATAAAAACATCCAATTTTATTTTTGCCAAAACATTAAATCACTTAAAGATAAGAGTGTTTATAAGAGTATAATGGATTATCAAGACATCGACACTTCAAAGTTTTTTCTAAGGCCATTTGTCAAAATGCAATGGGTAAACAATTTGACCGATGGTGGTGCTCAAGCTTATGTAATTTCAACTTTGAAAGAAGATGAAATTCTCATTAAGTCGCTTACCAAAAAGATGGGACAAATGTGGTCCAAAATTCACAAAAACAATATGGCAAAAATATTGACCAAACATTATGGCATCTACGAAGTAATCCAACCCGGTGTCAAACGATTTTTTTTTTTGATATTGATGGAAGATCTGAAATCGATTTAGAAACACTCAAAGAAATAATATTGACCAAATTTCCAAATGCCAACTTTCAAATTAGTGGGAATACATCGCCAAAAAATGGTGAACCATATTGGTCTTATCACATTACTCTTTCTAATTATTACTTTAAGAATCTTAATGCTATGGCTCCCTTGAAAACATGGGTAAAAAAGTATAAAAATGACTTTGGTATGGATGATATATATACCACAAATCGTCCCTTCAAATGTGTTAATCAAAGCAAGCCTAATGAATTGCGAACTCAAGATATCATTGAAGGAAGTCAATCGGTCACCAAGCATTGTGTATTGATGGATTTCGATGAAGACTCAATTGATGCCGCTACTTTAGATTGGGAATTTGAGGATGTAGAACTTGATGAAAAGACTCATAAAAAAATTGACTAAGGTTCCATCACACCATGTGACTATGTGCCCCCATCCAATTTTAATTGGAATACAACAAGTTACAAACAAATATTAGGCATGATACCCAACAAACCAAGAGGTGACCCTAGTAGCTTTCAACACAATGTAACTTGGCTGATTATGTTATGGTCATACCAGAGCAACATTAATTCGAAGGACTTTTTTAAAGTGGGCCGCTCAAAAAGACAACAATAAAGAAAGGCTTAAAAAGTATGAGGTATTTTGGCATAGGGCGAAAGACAAATTTTCTCCGGGCGACAACTTTATCAAGAACCTCTTACTCAGATTTTATCCAAACCTATTTGACGATTGTAAACAAAGTGAAAAGTTTCTTAAGGGTTGCGACGTACCAATCGACATTTTTATGAGTGATAGATGGGTGAAGCCGATCGAAATTCATAATGCATTTGGACATGCATCCATGGTGTTCTTGACGGCATTCATAAGCGGTAACAAGACCGGTTCTACTATTGATTATCTTCACAAGTTTGAAAAGGGTAGTAGCATCATATGGTTCAGCCCAAGGATATCTTATGCACAAAATGTAGCGACAAGATTGCAATCGTTGCGGTTCAAAAATTACAAAAGCTTTGATAAGAACAAACAAGATTTAATTCCGAAAACAAATAGAATTATAATGTCTATGGAATCACAATGGAAAACATTTCAACAAGAAAACCTTTTGGCCGATGTATGTGACGGTGTTGAAGCTCGTAAAAGTTATGACATTGTTGTCTTGGATGAGATTGAGACTTACAAAAGTATTTTCATGAGCCACACGACACATGGGGAGCACTTACCCGCCAATTGGGATTGCTTTATGCACATTGTAAAATCTGCAAAGAAAATCATCTTTATGGATGCTTTTCCCCATCAAGATACCATTCCATGGTTTGATAGTGTGAGAAATTCAGATCGGCTAATAACTCTTGGCCACAACCTACCACCAGCTCCACAACAATTAATCAATTACGAAAACAAAAAATTTTGGGAGGCATCTTTAATCGATGCTTTAAACAATGGAGAAAACGTGTATCTTTTCTATCCTTTCATAGGTAGTACTTCTCATTGTTAATCAATTTCTTCCACCTCCTCCTCTTCCTCTTCTTAGACTTCTTTCTTAGACAACTGGTATGCAGCGATCTCGTCAACAATCTAGCTCCAGAACTAGTGCCAGCGGACCTGTTTAGAACTCATGGACGATCGTACGTGAACTGTGGAATTCCGACCTTGAGTCAAACTAATAATATTTAAGTTGCCTACCATACAAGTGTTCAAGGTTTACCTTTCGGAGTTTTCTCTCAGACACCTGCAAGACTTCCCGAGCAAAAGTTTTGAAAAATTGCAAACTGGCTTTTGGCACGTCGCTGAAGTGCACGCCATCCTCTCCGCATACTTCGTACATCACGTTTGGAAGTTGCGTACAAATAACATTCGTGTTCAGGATGGCGCGAACTGCTCCGTTGTTGTACTGCTGGATGCCGTCTGAAGATACGTTAATCAACGGACAAACATTAGAGGTGGCGCTCGAACATAGTCTAGCCGTGAGTGCGGGGTAAGATGGGCTTGCGCATATACCCGGAGATAACATAAAAGTTGTTTGGAAGCTTACTGAGAAAGTACCGGAATATCCAAGTACACTAGATATCAGAAAGTCCCGTACTCGTGTGGATAAACTGTATAAGATAAATAAACCCTAAGCTAGATATACCCGGAACGGTCTCGGACGGTCTCGGAGTCTAGCCTACCTGTGACACAGCGTGTGTCACAGTACGAACCTACAGATCAGTCAGCAGTCCAGTGTTGGTCCTAGGGATCTGTCATAGGGGCCTGACCGGGACTCCCAGTCAGGGCTGCCTATACAGATTTCAGCACACCACCCCAGCACTGTGGGTGGTGACTGGCTAGGAGAGTCAGAAAATGTAAAGCTGTAAGTGTTAGGGCAGGAGCCAGGGTGACAAGGCCTAACTGCTAATCTAACTGTGCAATTCTGATACACAAATTAGAACCCTCTAGCTAGCACAAGAGCAGAAACTCACAACTCACAGGCAATTAAGGTCCTGCTAAACTACTGAAAGGCTCTGTGTCAGCAAGTCAAATTGAAGATTACAAAGGTGTCAAAGTAAAACCATAAACCAGATTGAAGAAGGCTTTGAGGTCACAGGAGTTCTGCACACCACCATGTTGGTGTGCCTCCAGAGTGAGCAAGAAGTCAATCGACAGTACCAAAGTAGTTAGCGGTGGCCTCACGGAAGTCCATCCCATAATAGGAAGTAAAGTAGCCAGTACCGTAGTAGTGCTCCACATCCAGAGGTCCGCTCGCATGTAATGCCATACCGTAATAAAATGCCATGCCGAAGCCCAAATCCGCTTGAGCTAAATCCTGAAATGCTAGCAGGCTCAGAGTGTCAGGAGGCTCGGGCGGCTGAAGCGGTGGCACATCGTGAGCCAACAAGAAACCCTGAGCCGGGATCACAGAATCAACAAAATCATTCGTAGAGTAAAATGACGGAGCCCCCCAATCGAGATCACCACCAGGCGAAGGCACCTCCGTAGCCGGTGCACATGCCGACACAGCAGAAGCTGTGGATGCCGAAACAGCTACACCTGCAAACGAGATGCACAAGAGAGAAAGCATGGCGAGAGCGCCGATTGCCGGCGTGCCAAAGCCGAAAGGCGGCACACCGCACCCGATAGCACCGGCCGGAGCTCGCGGCTTCACCGCGAAAGTACCGTCGGCGAAATCCTCGTAGTCGTCCGTGTCATAGCCCGTCAGGTCAGACGGGTGGACGGCGGCGTGATTCACTGTCTGCACGAAGCCTCCGAACTCACCGCATGTCGCCTCCGTGGTGGTTACCCGCGCCGATTGAGTTGGCGCGGGCTGTACATCCTCCACGTGCGAAACAGGCATAGCAGGGGCCGGCACGGCGGACGCCGATGCCGCCGCACCACCTGCCGGAACCTGCCCCTCCGGTGTGATCCCCGCCGCAGCGGCAGGGCCACACACCAGAGCCGACGCATGCTCCCCAACCGCACTCCCAGGAACAAAGGATGCGTGAGTGTAATGTACCTTTTCTTGGGCGGCCTGAACCTCAGTGGTGAGGGCATCAAGCCGCCGCAAGATGTCCTCGTCGCCCGCGCCGTCGGCCGCAGGCTGCACGCTGAAGCCGTAGGCCGACACGTCGATGCCGCCAATCCCGCCCGCGGAAAGCACAGCGGGAGGACCGTAAGCCGACGCCGCACGGGCGAAGGCCTCCGGACCATCATCCGCAGCCTCCTGGAAGACCTGCACAAGAGCCAGGGTGTGGAGACCCTCCGCATCCTCCTCCTCAATAGGAATGCAGAAGGCCGTTGCCGTGGCCGACGAATGCTGGCGCCCACCAAGAGGGCAGTCGTGGTACGCGTGATAGGCGTCCCCTTTGCCCGCCTTGCGGCAACGGTGGCAAAGGGGCTTCGCCTTCATGTTGTCCCTGTCGAACCCCACAGGCGGTGCCGCGTGCACACCCACCCGATGGCCTCGCGGATGCTGCTTACCGCGCGGATGTGGCTGCTGCTGTCGCTGGACCGCACCCGCACGATTGCCTCGCACGAGTGCCTTCAAGGCGGCGATCTCGTCGAGAAGGACCGCGTACAGTAGAAGTCGGGATATAAGAAAGTCGACCTATAAGAAAGCAGCCGCTGGGTTTTTGCCAAAAAATTAAGAAAAAGAAAGTGAGCCAGCCGCTGGCGAAGTCACGGAGACCCACCCAAAAGTCCCCATATTAAGAAAGTACACACGCTGGAAGTATGAAATATTATGCATAGATTATGGCCATAAAGCATTGATTTAAGAAAGTCCGCGCTAGATTTTTGAAAGTAAATAATGGAAACAGATTATATTATGCTCCTGCAACTATGTTTGTCCAGGTGTACAATAAGGCAAATATTGGGTACTCTGGAGAACTTATTTATTGTAATGTTATTAATCAATGAAGTGGACACGGTAATTCAACGAATATATCGATTTACCTAGCGCACTGCAAGATAGTGCAGGGCATACACGCAGTACCAACATCAGTGTGCTAATACTCCACGTCGTTGGAAATTGGCGCTGAGATAGTACACGTGATGTCGAGGCATAAGCGCTTCTGCGCAAGAAACTCGTCCCTGTCAAGAATATCATCTCGGGAAAACGACTTCAGCTCTCTTAACTCAGACATCAAACTCGCACTGAGATCATACACATGACCTTCTCTCCCAAGCAGCTTAGCCTTCTCGGCCTTAAACTCGGGTTCAGACAAAACATCTTCGTCGAACAGTGTCTTCAACTTTCTAAGCGCTATCTTTTTGGGCCCGTCCATTAGGAATCTACAGTCAATAGTGTCACAAACGTTTCAAAAATCGATCGTTTAAGAAAACATTAAGAAAGCAGCCGCTGGGTTGCATACACATCGAAAGGCCAAGGGCCGTCGATTAAGAAAGTGTCACGCTAGCGATCTCGAAAAACGGACGACTGCTGTCAATCCAAGGCAGCCAGGGGGGCATTTTAAGAAACGCGACTACGCTGACTGTCGTGCGATGGCCCTCTGGATTAAGAAAGCAGCGGCTAGCATTTTTGGCCTGCTTTCTTATATCCCAACTTCTACTGTACTCAGACGACGTGATAAGCGCGGAGGGATTACCGCCCGCCCCCAGCGTCTGCTTCTCACGCACTGCCACCCCATCGTCCGACTGCGCCCAGGCCTGCAAGATAGCCACGACGAGCGCCTGGAGCGAGCGGAGAGTCACCCCGCCGAGGTCACCCGCAAGCGGGTACCGCACCTTCACCGCCGCGTAGAAGATCGGGTCGAGGCGGTTGTAGAGCGACAGGTTGCGGGTCTCGTCGGTGGGCTGCCAGTCAGGAGCGCGGTTATCCCGCACCAGACGTTGCTCACGAGCCAAGATGGGCTGCGGGTCAACGCCTGCGGGATAACGTAGAGCTGCGTGCTCCTGCTGGTGGCTCTCACGTAGCGCGGCCGGCACGCTCCCCTTGATAATGTCGATAAGGGCGCGACGTCCATCTCGGTCAGCCGAAGAGTCCGTACCGCGAAGCCAGGTGTCCGCCACGGAGTTGCGCTCCACGACGAGGGCCAACACGTCGTAGAGAAGCCCATTAACCTTCTCGATAACCAGAGAGGTGGGGTCGTCGAGGTCAAAGGGAGCCAAATCCCGCCCAGCGGACTGAAACTCGGTACGAAGCTGCACCACCAGCTCGGAGAGGCGGTCCGCGTCGTCAGTACCACGATAATGATGTTTCTTGGAACCAAGGATATCCTCGCGGATACCCTTGGCCCAAACCCGATGTAAACGCCCCTTGTAGACCATGTCGACCGCGGCATGTTGGTCAACAAGGTGCTTCCGCAACGCGACAGCGGTGTCGCTGTTGCTGGAAGCAGCAGGGGGCACCACAGGCGGGGTGCTAGCGGTCGGGGTGTCCCGAACCGCATCTATAAGCCGTATTGAGGCGTCCAAGTCGGAGTCCTTCAATAGGCGCTTGCGAGCTCGTGTAGATGCTGCCATACTGTAGAAAGCCAGTGAAAAGATGATGCGCGGCTGCACGTTTGGGTGTTGTGGCGGAAACGGAGGGTAGGCGTAACGGCGGAACGTGCGGAGAGGCGAAACAAGCGTGGGGCACTTGCAAATGTCGTTGTGGTCAAAGGTGTCCGGAGCACCAGCCCAAAGTACGCAAACCAGCGGGATCAGGGCAGGTAAGATAACGTAAATGAACATTGCCAAAACCGAGCAATAGCACCGCGCGGTGCCCATGACTCGCAGCCGTAAAAGACGTCTACAAGAATACCTCACCTTTAAGGAAACAGAATTTGAGCCACTTGTAGCTTTTTTCGTATTTTTCTGACCCCCCCCCCCCCTGCCAGCGTCAGCCTCTTACCGAAATTACTAACGAATAGGAAACGCGATTCGAGCGTCAGCCAGCCTCTTCTCTTAAATCCATTTCGTTTTAGGGACTGGAAAGCGCAGTCAGCCAGCGCATTCTCTTAAATTCAGCATGGATCCGAGCAGTCGCCAGGAACTGCGAGAATTGCATGCTGACTTGCAAAGTGGGATGATTAGTAAGGAAGACTACGACGACTTGAAGTCCAGCCCAGCCTTTATTTGCCATTGAAAATTTTCAGAATTTCATGAAATATCGACTATAATTTCCTTAGATTCAGCTACAATTTCCTTAATAATAATGGAATTTTCTGATGTTCAGCTAGCCTTCGTTTCCTTAATATGACTTTCCGATTTCCGTTAACGAAATGATTCGGCAGCCTTCATTTCCTTATTTGGGTACATTTTCTTAATGTTTTTTTCCAGCCCAGCTTTTTTCGCATTTTTCCGACCCCCCACCCCCCCGAAAAGCTGGCTGTTTCCTTAACCTAGCATTTCCTTAAATGTGAGGTGGTCGTATCAAAGCCATGTTCCAAATCCTAGTCGCACCCAAACGCGCAAGTGCGCACCACCTCTTCAAGCGGCTGCTTAGCCAATCATGGCCAAGATAGCAAGTGGAACGAAAACGTGGATGGGGCCACGACCTACCGGAATATCCAAGTACACTAGATATCAGAAAGTCCCGTACTCGTGTGGATAAACTGTATAAGATAAATAAACCCTAAGCTAGATATGCCCGGAACGGTCTCGGACGGTCTCGGAGTCTAGCCTACCTGTGACACCGCGCGTGTCACAGTACGAACCTACAGATCAGTCAGCAGTCCAGTGTTGGTCCTAGGGATCTGTCATAGGGGCCTGACCGGGACTCCCAGTCAGGGCTGCCTATATAGATTTCAGCAGAAAGTGCCAAGCAGAACCAGGCTTTGTTGCAACACAGCCGTATAAGCGGTGATGTTAGGAAACTTGTATAAATAATCCCAAAGTGCAGACTGCAACACAACATGAACGGCCGAATTTCTATATTTTGTTCCTTTCACAACCTCATCTAAGGGGGGAAATTCACAAGGAGAAATTGGTGAAGGGTGCGTCAATACCCAGGCTGATAACCTTTCATATAGGTTGCCATAATGGTTGACTGTTGAGAACCAGGACTCGTTTTTCATACCGAATACGCCGGCTTTGTGGAAAATCCCTCTCAAGAAGTGAAAGAACAGAACTTCATTTCCACGCAAAGAGTATGCATGACTTGCGTGAGTTCCTCTCATGACGTTAGGATAAGACGCCATGAAAGATGAACGACTTCGCTTCATCCGGGAAAATGATACCACGGAGTTCTTTAATTCCCTCGTCCTGCTGTCACCTAGCATGATAACGACGGTATTATTCGGCCAAAGAAGCTCTCGCGATTTTACTTTGGTTTCACGTCGTGCTCCAAACGTTGAATCCCTGACACGTCGGTTATGAAGTCTAATCTCCCGAGGTCCCGGAACCGTGATGTGTGAAACTGTTGGGGAGACGGGTGCGGAAACGTTTATCCGATCATTTGCAAAACTGTTTTGTTGGAGCTTCTACGCTCTCTTGCCTTTGCCTTTCCTTTGTTTGCTTTCCAAATATGAAAATCCAGCAGTAATAAATGTTTACACGTGCAAAGAAAATTGCCAAGTACGTACGCATGTCCTGCGAACGACGGAACGAAGACTTCGGAAGAAAACTTCTCCGAGCGTTTTCAGAATACTTTGGCGACACCCTTCAGAAATTGCCAAAAGTAAGAAAAGTTATGTCAGGAATAGTCTGTCCCGTTCTCCTGAGCTACGGCGGCGTAGAATGCGCTCTTTCTATTCGGATGCAACCACGCAGTACTCGTGAAGGTCTCGACCAGTTCTCTCAACCGGTTCCTTAAACTCGTGACACGCCTCTGTCGAGCTCGTGTCGTCGACCAGTTATCCTGGATTCGCATACCGAATCATATTATGTTATATAATCACCATAGAAATACAGCTTACGTCCAGAAATATTTATTATCAACGTGAGAGCCGAGAACGCTTCTTGTGCAAAATAAATATATATATATGTGTGTGTGTGCCATTATTTACTTGCATATATTATTAATTATATATTATTAATGGTGCAATACAAGGGGTAGGGTTGAACTTTTAGGCCTGAATTTTTTTCTTCAGGGCCTGAACTTTTTCTTCAGCCCCTGACCTTTTTTTTTCAGGCCCTGTACTTTTTCTTCAGGGCCTGTACCTTTTTTTTTTCGGGCCCTGCACTTATGCACCTATGGTTATGGGCCCAGGCACACATTGTGAGCCCTGTGCGCGTGTGGTTGGCGGGCCTGAAGAAAAAGTATAGGGCCTGAAGAAACAGTTCAAGGCCTAAAGAAAAAAGTTTAGGGCCTGAAGAAAAAGCACAGGGCCCGGAAAAAAAAGTACAGGCCCTGAAGAAAAAGTACAGGCCCTGAAAAAAAAAAGTTCGGGGGCTGAAGAAAAAGTTCAGGCCCTGAAGAAAAAGTTCAGGGCCTAAAAGTTCAGCCCCCCTACCCCCCTTGTATTACACCATTAATAATATATAATCAATAATAGAAGTAAATAATGGCACACACACACACACACACATATATATAATTTATATACACAAGCGGTTCTCAGGCGCCTCACGATAATGTCGTATTTATATTAGTATTTTAATATTTCTATAACTTTATGTAAAATTATATAACATAATATGATTCGGTATGCGAATCCATGAGAACTGGTCGACGACACGAGCTCGACAGAGGCGTGTCACGAGTTTAAGGAACCAAAACTGATTTCAAGAAAGGCAAAAGTGTTTGGTGTTATGGCATGGACACATTCAAGGATATGATTATGAAAGAGCTTAACCAAACAATAGCATCCAATACAAATCTCACTCAAGATGACATAATTTGTTATCATGGGATGAGCGATGATGAAACGAAATCAACCTTATCTAATGTTGACGAGGTGTGGGCCTCTAAACGACTTGTGATTTCCAATGTTGCTATTACGGTGGGAGTCAATTTTGATACCGGTCCAAACAATCCACCGCACTTTCATAAACGATATGCATTTTTGGACCCTGCCATGGTGTCATACCGGGACTTCTTTCAAAATATGTTTAGGGTGAGACAATATCATACAAATGAGCTTCACCTATACAAAACAAGTGCAACCATAAACCAAATCAAATTTAGGCTAAAAGGTTTTGTAATTCCACATAATGCAGCCACCTGAATGTGAGATGTATCAAAAAATGTCAAACCAACAAATGTGTGAGTATTTTGCAAGAGACGAACGAGTATATCATCGGTATCTCCGAAAATGTGGCTTTGTTCATAGCAATCTCGCTCAAGGCACGAGAGAGATGGTGTGGGCTAAATTGAGCGAAAACGAAACGGCTCCTTACTTTGAGTATGATAACATTGAAGATACAGAAATTGTGGACATTTACGAAAAGCTGAACCCAAAAGTTTGGAGCAATGAAGCGACAATGAATGACAAACTTTGCATCGCTAAATATTATTTCCAAAATAGATTTTTAGAAAATATACCTGGCCACTACGTTCGCGATTTGTGGAATCGAAAACTTGTAAACTTTGTTCACAGATTTAAACAATTCTTAGAAGACCCAAACCACATCTTGTGGACTCTATTTGAGCAAAACGGTGCCAAAGAAACATTGATGCTGCCCAACAACCCGACTTGGGATGTAGACATTAAGACATTGAAAGAATCGTTCAAGATAAATGTTGATGGAACTAAGATGACGCCATACACAATTGGCAAGGCTCTTGATGCATTTTTTGAAATCGATTGTTATGGTGCTCAACGAGATAAAAAAGGGAAGATAATAACGATTAAGCTGCCCGGTTCCAATCAGAAGGCTTACAATAACATTCATTCAAGGAAGTGGGATGTAACAAACGCCGGCGTTTCATGGTACCGCGCCGGGTTTGTCCAGCTGGTGACACATTGTGACACAGGTGTGACGTACGCATGACAGATTATCTTATGTGGCACTGGCGATGCAGACTGCTGATGACAGTTTACGGCTGGTTTCAGATGTGACACAGAATGCAGAGTACAGCCGATGGTGCATGTGGCAGATGTTTGGATGACGACTGACGACGTGGGCACGATCGTAGGAGGCAGGGAGATAATGTGTCACAGGTGGTGGTCGCGCAGAGGTGAGAGCGCGATGCGCGGACAGGTGACTGGTAGTTTGGAGGTCACGAGACAGATTTGTGATGATGATATCAGGGAGTCTGAACGGAGAGCTTTCCAGTAGCTCTTTTCCAATTTCCCACTCACTGGATTCGTGGGCAAACGCGCAGCGTATATCAGTGTATATATATAGAGAAGCAGTTTTACTCACTTGAGAGTGGGGACCCAGACGCCTGAGTCTGGGTCCCCCACTGTGGCAGGTTGACTCGCGTTGCGGATGCGCGTTGCTCTTTGTGTATGCATGAAGGCCGGATTAGCGCCTAAGACAGTTGTGAACACTTCTTGGTTCTGTAATTAGCTGATATGTTATTGCGGATACAGTGAGACAGTATATTTGAGGCTGAATGCCCAAACTTTGCGTCAATTAAGAGTGGTTTCTTTTATAAGACTTGCCTTCTTATTGTAGACTATGTTGCGGTTACCTCCGGATTCGCTCGCGCACACAATACGCACGCGAGCATGTTATTTGTATCACAAGTTGTTTTACGCATTCGCGTTCACTCAGAATATCTTCGTCTCGGAATTCGTACATATTTTAAATTGGAAAAAACTATGGCAAGGCAGTTTTTGTCAGGTGCCAAAGAGCTGGGGTGGTGGCTCAATTCCCCAAGCCACCTGGAGTGCACAAAAAGCACTTTTCAGCCTAACTTTGTGCGAATTCACGAGAATATTATCTCTTTTCCAGCATCAACTGGGAATTAGCTGTGCCTTGGGTTATGGTGAAGTTGGCAGCCTAACTCTCAGCGAATTCACGAGAATATTATTTGGTCTTCAGCATCAACTGTGAATTAGCTGTGCCTTGAGTTATGGTGAGCCCAGGGGCACCCAAGGTGCACTGGTGGATCCAGGCTCTTGAGCAGTTCTGGAAGTTGGCAGCTTAACTTTGAGCGGATTCACGAGAATATTATTTGTTTTCCAGCATCAACTGTGAATTAGCTATGCCTTGAGTTATGGTGAGCCCAGGGGCACCCAAGGTGCACTGGTGGATCCAGGCTCTTGAGCAGTTCTGGAAGTTAGCAGCTTACCTCTGAGCGGATTCACCAGAATATTATTTGTCTTTCAGCATCAACTGTGGATTAGCTGTGCCTTGAGTTATGGTGAGCCCAGGGGCACCCAAGGTGCACTGGTGGATCCAGGCTCTTGAGCAGTTCTGGAAGTTAGCAGCTTACCTCTGAGCGGATTCACGAGAACATTATTTGTCTTTCATCATCAACTGTGAATTAGCTGTGCCTTGAGTTATGGTGAGCCCAGGGGCACCCAAGGTGCACTGGTGGATCCAGGCTCTTGAGCAGTTCTGGAAGTTGGCAGCTCAACTCTGAGCGGATTCACGAGAATATTATTTGTTTTTATTATATGTGTATCGCATCAGCGACGTGCAATGGTTCTTGCGCATCCTCATGAGTCCTGGTGAGCCCAGGGGCACAATGTGCACTGGTGGAACCAGGCTGTTCTCATCGACCCCGTGGTGTTTCTGTGAATCCATACTCCAAGTGAAGCCAGGGGCAGGCATCCTGCATTGGTGGATCAAGGAGGCTGCTCCGTGCACGAGAACGTTGCTTTGTGCTGCATCACCAGGCTTTGGTGTGGCGAACTGGCTTCTGGCACACTAGGCTTAGGTCATCCTCACGCAGGATGAGCTTCGGTTATTTTGGCTTCTGGCACACCAGGCTTTTGGCTTTTACGTGACAGACTGGCTTTGGTTATTTTGGCTCTTATACAACAGATGGGCTTCGGTTATTCTGGCTTTTACGCGGCAGACTGGCTTCGGTTATTTTGGCTCTTATACGACAGACTGGTTTCGGTTATTCCGGCTTTTACATAATAGTTTGGCTTACGTTATTTGGCCTTTGCACGACAGACGGGTTTCGGTTATTTTGGCTTTTACACGACAGACTGACTTCGGTTATTTTGGCTCTCGGGAAATAAAGCTTATCTATATTTCTCGTGCAGGTCCGGCTGTGTTTACTTTGGTTTTATTGTGAAAGGATGGTGGCTGTTTTATATTAGGATGGCTTCGGTTGTTTTGGCTCGGTGGTCTGCAAGGCGCATGGCTTTTACACAACAGTTTGGCTTCGGTTATTCTTTTAGTTAAAACGCACAAGGCTTCTGGTTGGCGCAAGATATTGGCTCCGGGCATTTTTGATTTTGTTGGGCTTAATGGCTTGCAAAGGTATTATATGCAGCAAGGTGGCTTTGGCTTCGGACACTCTTGGCTCGGGAGCGCGGCGAAGGTGGTTTCGGTCATCATAGACACTCTCGGTGTGGGAGTGCTCAGACATTGTTGGGTGTGGAGTTCAGAGATCCCCGCCAGGGGCACAGTCTCCGCCTACACTTGACATAGCAGCAGAGCACTTGCGTGATCAGGGTGTTGGACATACACGCGTCATCCAGTTCCTGTTCTTCCAGCGAGGCGGCCACTGAGGCAGCCGACGTTGACCACCGTGCACTGCAGCGAGGCGGCCACTGAGGCAGCCGACGCTTATCACCACGGACTTCCAGGTGTTGGACATACACGCGTCATCGTGGACAAGTTCCTGTTCTTCCAGCGAGGCGGCCACTGAGGCAGCCGACGTTGACCACCGTGCACTGCAGCGAGGCGGCCACCGAGGCAGCCGACGCTTATCACCACGGACTTCAGGGTGTTGGACAGACACGCATCATCGTGGACCAGTTCCTTTTCTTCCAGCGAGGCGGCCACTGAGGCAGCCGACGTTGACCACCGTGCACTGCAGCGAGGCGGCCACTGAGGCAGCCGACGCTTATCACCACGGACTTCCAGGTGTTGGACATACACGCGTCATCGTGGACAAGTTCCTGTTCTTTCACCGAGGCGACCACTGAGGCAGCCGACGTTGACCACCGTGCATTTCAGCGAGGCGGCCATTGAGGCAGCCGACGCTTATCACCACGGACTTCAGGGTGCTGGACATACACGCGTCATCGCGGACAAGTTCCTGTTCTTCCAGCGAGGCGGCCACTGAGGCAGCCGACGTTGACCACGGTGCACTGGCAGATAGGCGCACACAGTTCGTGGAGCGTAGTGACCGTGAGGCAGGCGCACACACACACAGACAGGAGTTGGACTGTGAGCCCTGGACTTTGGTTTGAGAGGATTTTGGCAGACACATGGAGTGCAGTGGTCACGAGCACTCGCACACAGAGGTTGGGCCGATAAGCCCAGGATCACATCGTATCACGCATGGGGAGGCGGCACGGCACACTGTTGGCGCGCACCTTGGAGGTAGCACGGCGCATGGCTGGCGCACACTTGGTGGGGATGATTACACAGCACTACATACTCGTGAAGCCGGGATTTCGCGCAATGGCCACACAGTACACACCACTGGTGGGCACGCACGGTGCGAGGAGCACTAGCTCACGCAATAAGCGCACGCGTAGAGCACCATGGTTCAGGCGCAGTGTTTCGTG
>LGRX02013810.1:0-29563 GCA_001247695.2 Cymbomonas tetramitiformis
TTTGCTGTTCTTGCAGGCAGAAAGAGCCAGGGGAGGCCATTTTGCATGTCGCTTGCTCTTCTTGCTGGCAGAAAGAGCCGGGGGAGGCCTTAGTGGAGGGGGTGGTTGGGGCAGCCAGCCAGAGAAAACGGAGGATGGAGGGGAGCAAAAGACAACGTACACACTGAACGGCTGAGATTGGCCAACAAAAGCCAGCCCACCATTATCCCAGTGGATGTGAGTAGCAAATCAAGAGTAGGGCGGGGCTGTGACAAGATACCACAAACTCATACATATTCTCAACCCAGATGCAAAGCAGCATGGAAAGATGAAACGATGTGACCGATAATCGCCCAACAGTAGTTGGTCCCAGGGTAAAGGAATAAGCGGACCCTACTGGCATGCCCCCCAGTGGCTCACGGTCGATGGGTGGGACCCGTTGGTCCATGGTTATGCCATGAATGCAGTCACACCACACAACATGGACATCGTACACACTGAACGGCATGAAATCGGCCAACAAAAGCCAGCCCACCATCATCCCAGTGGATGTGAGAAGCAAAACAAGAGCAGGGCGGGGCCGTGACAAGATACCACAAACGCATACATATTCCCAACCCAAATGCAAAGCAGCATGGAAAGATGATACGATGTGACCGATCGCCGCCAAAGAACTGTTGGTCTCTGGGTTACGGAGTAAGTGGACCCTGCTGGCATGCCCCCCAGTGGCTCCCGGTCGATGGATAGGACCTGTTGGTCCATGGTTATGTCATGAATGCAGTCACACCACACAGCATGGACACCGCATGTCAAATAAAGGAAACATGCGGGCACCTAAGTGCTCCCCGCAAAATACATCGACAGCGTACACACACACACACACATGGATGGGACCCCAAGTAGGAACAGTGCGGCGTGACAGTTACAACGCAAGTGTGGAGCGCATAGCTCAAGTTCGCGGCCACCTCGCAAGGCAATCAGCGCAAGGGCTCCCGTCACGGGGAGTTGGTGTTGGGGGTAGAGGGCTACAGGCGCAAGTCGGTGGCGGATGCGCAAGTTTGGATGAGGGCAACCCAGTTTATCATTCTCAGCCCCTTGGGACAGCGCTTGGGCATTCTGGCCGTGGCGTGGGTGGGCAAGCTCTCTTGATATCAGGCTGTAGGGGGCAGCGGGGTGATGTGGGATGTGGGCTTGGTGGTGAAGGGGTGGCTCGATTGGCGGAGGTGAGCCGGCTCCAGAGACACAGCAGCAGTGTGCCAGCAGGACAGCCGCAGAGGGGCTCAGGTGGCCCAGTGAGGCTCAGGGAGCAGAGGGGTGGTCTTGCGCGTGGGCTTGGTGGTGGAGATATGGCTCGCGCAGCTCGGGGGGCAGGGATGAACCGGCTTCAGGCACAAGGCGGCAGTGCGCTGGCGGTGCAGATGCAGAGGGGCTCGGGTGGCTCAGCGAGGCTTAGGGGGTCCCATTCTTCACTAGTGAGCTCCGGAGAATCCGGATGAGTGTCCCGAAGTGTGTGCTGAATCCTTTGATCCCCGGTGTGGGTACATAGTGCAGTCTCCTGTGGCTTCGGGGTGCCAAAAGAGTCGCAAGGATAAGCATACACACACACTCATGGTGTCCCGAAGTGTGTGCTGAATCCTTTCATCCCCGGCGTGGGTACATAGTGCAGTCTTCTGTGGCTACGGGGTGCCAAAGGAGTCGCAAGGATAAGCACACACACTCACGGGGAACAAGCACCTTGCACGGCCCCGAGCTCGTATGTGTATTTGTTGTAAAGCCCATCGACCTTGATGGAGTTGGCCCAGTCCGAGCCCATATCCGGGTGGATGGCATCTGCGCTAGAGTGATCGACGAATTGATCATGCATGTACTCAAATTCGTTGCGAATAGCGCCATTGGCATCATACCCGGAGGCATACCACTTGTCAGGGTCATGGGAATGCTCCCGCTCCAGATAGTGAGGCCCTGCACCATGGACTATGATTACATTCATTTTTGTTATTCGCATGCGCCGTTTGCAAAATCCTTAAAATAAACTTCATGCATTGTGACAGAGTACCACATGTGAATTATGACACAGCACCAGGCGCTTCGCAAAACACAATACACTGATTCCATTGGAAGCCCGGCGTATCCTGCCAAGCTTTGTTGCCTCGATCCATCGGACACACACTGAGCGCCACATCAGCAGATAGATCACTAGCAGACGCTTCGCAGCAAAGTCGATCGGTTAGCAGCTTTGCCGAAGACATCATGTCACGCAAGCAGACGGTAGCAGCACATCCGCGCGGGAATGAGGAACCGTGCATCGTTATGGTGTGCAAGCGCAATAATGCGACGGGCTGGCCGCGCGCGCCTGATTCAGCGATTGGATACGCGCCACCAACCCATGCTCCATCATTGCTGTGACAAAACCCTGCGTCAGCAGGACGAACTGTCCCCAGCTCCCCAGCCAGCATGTCCCTCACCACCAAGCTACAACATCGGGCAGATACGATCAGCCTGATTGGCAGCCTAGTGCTATAACCACACTGCTTGACACCTTGCTCACCATGTGGAAATAAAGCAAAACTTCTTGCCACCTGGTGCCCGATTCAATGGGCACCCGCTCAAAAAAAAGGCTCATGGTGCATTGTGCATGGTGCATAGCTCACAATTATTGCCGCATGGCGCATAGCTCAAGGCTCGTGCAAGCGAGGGTGGGCATTACTAGTTTCATTTTTGTAACCGAGTTTATGATCAATTCAGTCAGTTTGATGTTGAAACATATTTGATTACGAATTTCTTTCCCCCTCAACACTGGCAAATTTCCGAAATGCGTAAGTAATTCCATATCATGATGAATTAGAATTGTTAATCTAATTCGAAATCAATTTGATTGGAGGATACATCCCATATATAAGAATCGGATATCAAAATTCAGCTTTCGATAGCTACATTATTTCGCAATAGCCCAAACATTCAATACTCAGCGCAGCTTATCAAAATAGTTGTGGAAACATCTCTTCAAGGTAGATCCATTGCATGAATGCAGGGAAAGTGCCTTTCATAAGAAATTGACGAAGTCATTTTCAACAGATTCCAGTGTATTTTTGGCACTTTGTCCTACACAAAACCCCTAATATCAACCCTAGTACATCCTATATCGTTGTCTTTAACCCAATGCTCAACATTCTAACACTGGAAGCGGGTTATAAAAGATATTCAGGATACAATCATGTAACGAACCGTCGTTAATCATCACGCGCCCTAGAAGTGAGCTACTTCGCTTGCTTGGTACTGCACGGTGACACCACCTTTGGTATGATAACGACACCACATGGTATGACTTCATCCTGGCGTGATAGCTACACTGTAGTATGGCATTCCCGGCAAAATGACCCAACTACTTAATACCTAACACCACAGGTTCCGGGTGGCTCAACCGCGCCGCTCCGGACGCCGGGGGGGGGGCCGGGAGCCACCCCGTGGGGCTGGATGAAGCGGCAGAACAGGATGGTGTGGAGGTGAGCAGTCTGCGGGGGTTGAACGTGGTGGATGGCGGGGTTGCTGTGGAGGGAGCTGCGGCGGGTGTTGCAGAGTGCCGGGATCACGTGGGAGGGGGTGGCAGGCCAGTTTCTGGAGGCAGGGTGGGGCGCCATTCCACTTTTCGAGCCGGAGGCAGGAGGAGTTGATCGAGATGGACCAGCGCGTGGGGCAGGAGGTGCGGCTATATGCGGCCAACATGGTGGTGGCTGCCCGGTGGGGGATGCAGTCATTAGGTCGCTTGCCGGGCGCGGCTGGGAGCCGGGGGTACACGAGGCCACGTGGGGCTGAGGTGGACCATCGGGTTAGGCTGTGCTACAGCCGTGGGCCGCGAGTTGGCACAGTGACGGAGTTTGTCCCTAGAGCTAATTGTGGGCATTATGTTGTGCAGTTTGATGACGACGGGGGATGTACAAATAATTGTGGAGTTCAGCAGTTGCTTGCAGGTTTCTGGTGGAGTGTTTCTCCACAGCCTGCCGCGTGGTGCTGCTGTCGAGGCGCGGTGGGCTTCCCAACCGGAGGAGCAAGGAAGGTGCCTGGGTTGCACTCGCCGGCTCCTCGAGCCGCTGGAGCTGATGCATGTGGTTTCCAGTGGGGATACTCGGGATTCCAGTGGGGTCTATTATTTTTGATGCCCGGGTGGCGGACCAGTGCGTTGAGGTCGCTGTTGAGCCAGGGGCTATCTTGCCCAAGCTGGCGCGGCTCAATGATCCGCAGGTGCAGCTCCTGTCGATCCGGTTCTGCGTCTATCCGCGCTTCATGCATCTGGTGGGAGGGGTCCCGCTGCATCTGCTTATGCGGGGGCCCCTCGAGCATGACACGGGCACCCATCAGTGTTTGCAGGAGGTGGTAGACAGCCTGTATTTGCTGGGCGAGGAGGTCGTGGCGCTCAGCCAATTGCCGACTACCAAGTGGGGCTGGGGCTGACATCGGCGCAGTGGCTTGTGCCCTAACCCTAAAACCTAAACGCCACTTGGATGGTTGGGTCGGTCGTGGGCGCATGTGTGGAAGCGCGGTAGCGCGCATGGTGATGATATTCCCAGTGGCGAGGGGCTTGCTCCCACACCTGGGGTCCCCGGAGGAAGACGGCTGCTGGAGGGTACCTCCTCGTTGCGGGCCTAATGGCCGCGATGGAGGACGGGCGGGACGCGAGGGAGCGGGTCAGCAGGGCGGTGGAGGCGGACGCAAACTCGATGCCGGAGGGGTTGCAAACGCCTGCTGAGGAGGCACCTACTTGGGGGAGTTTTGGTGACATTCGGCCGGAGCTACTAACTATTTGCTAACATGGTTCCGATTGGCTTCGGTTGTTTGATTTTGGGAACCCCATCGTCCGTGCCAGACTGCTTAGTATTGGAATCTGCAAGTGCCTGCTCATCAGTTTGGTGTAAAGCATGACTATCTAGACCTTCTACAATAGTCAGGATGCTCAAACCCTGAAGAAACCCTAAAGAAACCCTGTGGAACCCTTAGATCTAGATCTGTAGATCTGCTGAACTAATCGTGGCACCGTCAGATCATTGATGACCATCGGGAAGTGCGTAATAAGTTCATCTGTACTCAGGTGTGTCACTGTCGGTCGGTATGAACACGACAGTGGCACGTAGGACTCTGTTTAGTGAACTTTCACATAGATCGCCCAATCAATGATGATGGCGCGTTAATGTTCGTGGCGTTTCGAGCTGCGAACTGGTATATCTTTTGATAATGAAACTTTACACTCGCTTTTGTGAAAACGAAACTCTCGAATTCCAACAGGTTATGGGCCCACTTACATTGTAAATGTTAACCGACGTTTGTATCACGCAAAATTTCACTGCGCGTAATATTCGAAAATGAGTAGGAAACAAGACAAGGCCAAAGCTGTAGAGAGGCCCCCAGCTCTGGGTGAGGAATCAACTTTTGGCGAACTTTCGGAGGAAAGGAAGCCTGATGGAATCTCAGCAGGAGAGGACTCTGCAGCGCTGGCTAATCTTTTCGCGCAGCAAGAGGCGCGTATTGATGAGAGGCAGCAACAGCTATTTACGCAGCAAGACGCGCGTATGAATGAGCTTCTTAAAATGGTTCAGGCCCTGGCACAAGCAGTGCCGCCGTTGGCTATTGCGAATCAGAATGCGGGGACGGGAAATGCCATTGCGTGTCCTGAGGCCGCGGAATCCAGCATGTCTGGTTCCAGTGTTAAATCTCGAGTTGCGAGTGGTACTGTGGACGTACCTTTACCTTTTCTAACGGATATGTTGAAGGGGTTCCCGACTGACCAGCTCTATTCCGGTCAGGAGGCTGAAAATGACAGTAAGTGGCTGGAATTCCGAGGTAAAATTGTACCGTCTCTGCGTCACCCGGCGTTGGCGCTGTTATTGGCGGATGCGCGCGAGGATCAAGAAGGACGAGAAGTTCTCGCTGGCGGCCAACCAGTTATTTCATGACTTTCTGTCGCGGGTTACTACCAGGACGGCGAACGCAGTTGTTCAATCGTACAGTACTGAGGCAGACGGTGTCTCGGCCTGGCGACAGCTAATTAAAATGCGTCGGAGCACGGGCTCTGCGTACTTTGTGAGGCAGGTCAAGGCTTTGCTTGACGACACGAAGAGGTTCATGACGCTTGCGCCCCCGCTACAAGGCTTTCTGAATGCGAGGGAGGTTCTTGACAGAGTGGAAGAGTATGCGTGCACGAGCAAATTCCTGCCGGGTGGTGAAATGTTTCATGTCGCCAGCCTGGAGGCAGTCTTTGTGGCTATGGTGCTGAACTCCTTGAACCCGGCGTATGTCTATATCCGCACTATGTTCTCTGGGGACGAGCTGCCATCGTTCAAGAAGCTGAACGACGCGGTATGTGACCACTACGACAACGTCATCGCGACTTCGGCAGCTGCGACGGAGACGGGTGCTGGAATCGTGGAGGACCGTCGTAAGCAGGCGGAGCAGAAGCGTGCTGCGTTACTCAAGCGAGTTCCATGTCCGGTGTGTCATATGACTGGACACTCGTCCAGTGAATGCTTTGTTCCTAACGAGGATAAAAGGGAGGCTTACCTTAAGAAGAATCCTAAGAGGAGGGAAGCCATAATGAAGAGGGTTCAGGACTACCAGAATCATGGGAAGCTACCCAATCGTGCGGCTGCTGTTACTGAAACTGGGCAGCACCCTGGTGTTGATGACACTGGCGAGGCTCTGTATGCAATCTGTGAGCTGGTGGAGGACAGCGTGGTCACCTCCTTCTCTGACGACCTACCTCAATTTATCTCTGGTTGTACTGCGGGAGGCTGTACTGCATCTCAGTCTGGTATCTCCCTGAGCAATTACTATGCGGTTCTGGGCGGGCTTACATCTTCTGAGGGTCCCACCCCTGTGGGGGGTGGGGACCAGCCTATGAGTGGTATCTATCGGTGGATGTCTGATGCTCCTATGAGCAGGCACTCTGCAGTGAGGAGACCTGGTAAGAAGTCACACCCTTATCAGCCCAATAAGCATCGGTTCTTATTGAACAGGCACAAGTATTTCCCCGTGGCTCCGGTGTACGACTCGTTTGTCTACATTGATACTCTGTGCACAGCCCTCCCTGGGAGGAAGCTTGAGCCTACCCAAACCCTGTGGGAAGCAGGAAGGGAGCAGCATCTTGGCCCGGGGTATCAGATATCCCCCAGGCAGCCGTGGTACACTTCAGATGTCCAATATGTGCATAGTATGTTCATGAGTGGCTCTGTGGAAGTGTTGGACAGGGCAGTGACTGTGCTGGAGAGGCCTCACTTTCCAGTCGATGGCAGAGTGGTGAGTCACAAGAAGGTGGTGTGTGCCAAGCATGTTGTGGCCGAGCAGTTCAGTCTACTGCAGCGTCTGCTCGAGAAGGAACCGGTTATGGTACGGGGGTCCTTTGAGAAGCTGCAGTCATGGGTGACTTTACTCAGTATGGTTACTCGAGACGCTGTGCAGGCGGTCGAGAGCTTCTGGGCATTACTAGGATATGATTTTGAGGATGAGTGGGACTTTGGCTCCTCATGTGATGGTGATGATCATTCAGACCAGAATGGCTATGACTCTGGGGATTCCTCTCATCGTGGTGATGTCTCTTCAGACCGAGGAGATCCTGAACTTATGGCTACACCGGATGCCTCCATTATATATGGTATTGAGCAGGTTGCTGTAGATCAACATGCCTGGTCTTGTCATGCATTGGCTGAGCACAACTATATGCCTGATCTTATCTATCTCTCTGGGTCTTGTGATGATGGTGGCTGTGCTGGTGACGACTCTGATTGCTCCATCCCCGACCTGGACTCAGCTTCAGACTCTGACTCGGATGATGGTGGTTATGCTTCAGACACTATGCCAGATCTGGTGGATGCCTCTGACTCGGACGAGGAGGATGATATGTACTCATGGCAGCCCTTTGAAGGAGTGGGTGGCATCCCCTCTGATGATTGGGCATCTGGACTGTTCTGTCCATCTCGCAATAACCGCCTCTGTGCCAAGGGCGCTGAGTCTGGGATTGGAGATTACTGCTCTTCTGATTGGTATTATGATGCGCCTGATCTTGAAGATGCCTCTGACTCGGACGAGGGGGATGACATGCACTCATGGCAGCCCTTTGAAGGAGTGGGTGGCATCCCCTCTGATGATTGGGCATCTGGACTGTTCTGTCCATCTGATCTTGAAGATGGGAGTGACTCTGGCGATGAGGATGCATGTGAGCTACGTGAGGGCCTCCCTGTGGGCAGCTCTCTTACCCTGTATGTTGCATCGACAGACAACACGGCTGACATCTTCACCAGAGCCCTACCATTGACTGCATTCGGTGGGAAGGTGGCAATGATAGACAGTGGTGCCACCAAGCACATCTTCAACATGGTGAGTGACTTTGGCGATGACTTTGACCCTGCTTCCAGTTCCACTTTCAGTGTGGTGCAGGCGGGTACTGTGTGCTCGAAGGGCAGTGGCACGGTCACATTTGCCAAGCTGGATGTGTCCACTGGGCGCGCTGTTGGGCTGCAGTTCACTGGTGCTCACTGCATTCCTGGGCAGCCATTCAACCTGGTGTCTGTGGTGGCGCTTGAGGATGCTGGTTTCAGTGTTGATTTTGGGGCCAGGCAGATATCCAGTGGGGGGTAACCTTCTCATTCTCGAGAGTTGGCAACCAATACATCATATATGAGGATCAGATATCTGGCACTTTGGACACCTACATGGCCTGTGCAGCATACCATGACGACTCAGACCGGGACAAGACAGACTGGAAGTTTGAAGAGGCTTGGAAACACATTGAGCAGCATCGGCCCTTCACTCTGGAGTTGTTTGCCTCCGTTGACAACCACATACTGGACGACTATTGTACAACTGACAACCCTTGCTTCAGCAGGGACTGGGCGGGTAAAGCCTGCTATGGCAACCCACCTTATGAGCATGACACCATCCTGAGATGCCTGCAGAAGGCTCTCAGTGACTTTGCTCGGGCGCCTCAGTCCACCAAGTTTCTCTTGGTACTGCCCAGATGGGAGACAGCCAGTTGGTGGCAGTTTATATCTTTGTTTACCATTGTCCATGAATACCCTGCTGGAGAGAAGATATTCTCGGCTCCATTGGACTCATGCTACAATGTGGGGAACCTGGAGATGTGTGGGAAGAGCCGGGTATGGGTCAGGGAGACCAAGTGGCCTGTGGTGGTGATCTACAAGGATGGGCATACAATGGTGAAGCTTGATGCTAAGATGCTGGCTCATGTTCGACTTGGCCATATTGGTGACGTGACCATGCAGGAGATGTTGGATGAGGAGGTTCCTATGGGTATCACCGTGGGGGAGTATGCCAAGAGTCTGGTGTGGCGCTGCCCTGAGAGGTGTGTTTCATGCAGGCTCACCAAATCGATCAGGCCATCTATGAAGTCTACTGGGAGGGAGTGTGCTGCAGAGATTGGCTTGCTGGTATGGTCTGACACGTGTGGCCCGTTCAGCTCAGTGCTGGTGGGTACCGGTGGTTTGTCCTCTTCGTGGATGACTGTACAACTTGGATATGCGTGTACTTCCTGAAGAGGAAGTCGGACTACCTGGCAGCCCTTGAGAAGTTCCTGGCGGAGGTGAGGCAGCACAGGAGCCGCATGGGACATGTGGAGAAGTATCATATGGTGTTGCACACTGATGGGGACTCTACGATGATTGCTGGGCAGACACAACAGTACTGCAAAGACCAAGGTATTGAGCAACGCCATGGATCGCCATACCTCCATGAGAACCAAGCTCGTGTGGAGAGGTCTCACAGGACAGTGCAAGCAATGGCTCGGGCGCTGCTCTTGACATCTGGCTTTGGTGTGGACATGTGGCCACTTGCTGTTCGTCACTCTGCGTACGTTCTGAACAGGACATTCCAGAAGCCCTTGCACAAGAAGTCTCCTTACTACAAGTTGTATGGGCAGCACCAAGACCTTTCACATCTTCGAGTGTTTGGATGTCTGGCTTATGCCTTTGTGGACCCGGACAACAGGGAGCACAAGCTCAGTGACAGAGCGAGGCAGCTGAGGTATGTTGGTCACTCTGAGGTCTCATCAGCCTACTTGTTGTATGATCCTGAGTCGTGGAAGATAGTCAAGTCTGGCATCGTCAAGTTCCAAGAAGCTGTGGACAAGCTGGGCAAGGTGGTTACCACCTGGGATCCCTCTGTGGTGGCCCCGTTGAGTACCAATTTCATGGTCACGACATTGGATGGCACATATCATGATGCCCTCCCGAGTGGACTGGGAGACAGTGTTCTCGATGTCGGGGTCTATCTACTTGAAGACAGTGACGAGATTCTGGCGGTGCTAAGAGTGCAAGCAGTCGATGAGGCATGCTTGGTGAGTCTCCGGGCCTACTTGGATGGCCATCCTGAGCATCTTGCTGCTGTGCGCTCGGCTGCACACGGTGGTGACCTCAATGTCAACTACCCTCTGTTCACTGAGCTCATGGTGGATACTGGAGGTGAGAAGATGGAAGCTGGCATTATATGCGCGCGAGCTGTGGAGGCCAGTTCATTCCCGTACTGTGTCATGTTGCTCACCAACTTCACACACATTGACCTGCCAGTGGGTAAGGTGCACTTCCCTCCTGAGCACACGTGCTTGGCAGTAGTGGGGAAGTCGTGTGCTGGGAGCTCGGTGAATGTACTGCCAGATGGCGTGACCGAGCCCAAGAGTGTCAAACAAGCTATGGAGGCGCCTGATGCTGATGAGTGGATGGACGCTATTCAGACCGAGCTTGAGGCACTGGTTGCAGTCAAGCAGGCTCTCCTGATGATGGACATGGAGGATGTGCCTCCTGGTGTTCGTTTGTTGGACATGTCCCTGGTGTTGAAGGTCAAGCTGGACAAGCAGGACAAGCATCGGCAGTTACAGAAGCGCAAGGCGAGGGTGTGTGTGAGGGGCAACAAGCAGGAGTATGGTGTTGACTATTTTGACACCTTTGCCCCATGCACACAGTTGTCTTCAGTGAGGCTGGTTATCATTCTGGCGCTCAACCTTGCCCTCGAGGTGTATCACATGGATGTGGAGACAGCCTTCCTGAACTCGACCCTGGAGGAGGACCTGTATGTCAGGCTCCCTAGGGGGCTGGAGTATCAGGGTAGGACGTGTGCCAAGCTGCTCAAGGCGGTGTATGGCCTCAAGCAGGCGGGCAAGGAGTGGTTTGAGACTAGTGATGCCTTCATTATGGGCTATGATGAGAGGATGAGGCGCAGTGATGTTGAGCCTTGCCTCTACTATATCCGGGACTCTGACATCACAATCATCATATTGGCATATGTGGATGACTACCTTGTGGCCACCAACAGCCGCTCATGGTATGACAACTTTGTGGCAGCCTTCAACTCCCAGTATGCCTGTAAGGACTTGGGTGTTCTGGATCTTGTGATGGGCATTGGTGTGCGCTGGGGACCTGGGATGGCATATCTATCTCAGTCTGGATATATCTCTCAGATGATTGAGACCTATGGACTTAAGGATGCCAAGCCAGCGAGCCTGCCTATGTCTCCAGAGTGCTCTCTTGCACCATCTGATGGTAAGGATGCCACCATTCCATTCAGGGGGCTACTTGGGCAGCTGCAGTGGGTTGCAAGGTGCACGCGCCCTGATATCATGGCTGCTGTATCTGCTCTTTCTCTTTTCTGTGCGTCTTATGGCCCAGAGCACTTTGTGGCTCTGAAGCAGGTTGTCAGATACCTTAAGGGCACTGTGGGCCACGAGCTGGTACTGCGGACAACCTCCTCTGTGCCAAGGGGGCTGGGTCTGGCCAGTGAAGCACTACCACTATGCATATATACTGATGCTGATTATGCTGGCTGCAAAACCACGAGGAGATCCACATCTGGCATTGCAGTCTACCTATGTGGCAGCTTACTGATCTTCTCCTCCATCATGCAGAGATGCGTGTCTCTGTGAACTACCGAGGCTGAGATAATCGCCATGTTTGAAGGGGCTAGGGAGGTCAAGTACATCATCAACGTGCTGACCGACCTGGTGGACATCTGCACCCCAGTACAGATGTACTGTGACAACCAGGGGGCCATTCATCTGGCATCTGACTATGTCAACAACAACAGATCCAAGCACATCGAGGTGAGAAACATGTACATCCGAGAGCTGGTGAAGTCCAAGATGGTGGAAGCCATGTATGTCGCCTCAGAGGACAACACAGCTGACATCTTCACCAAACCTCTTCCCCTACCAGCATTTCTTATACACAGGGAAAGGCTGGGCATCATGAAGTTGCAGAACTCCACCTCTGAAGACTGAAGACTGAAGGGGCACCATCCCCATAAACTGGAGCTGGAGGGGCACCATCCCAAGAACTGGGTGTTGCTGACTGAAGGGGCACCATTCCCAAGAACTGGCAGTAGGACAACTAGACAATCACCCTTTAGAAGGGGTATTGGAATCTGCAAGTGCCTACTGATCAGTTTGGTGTAAAGCATGACTATCTAGACCTTCTACAGTAGTCAGGATGCTCAAACCCTGAAGAAACCCTAAAGAAACCCTGTGGAACCCTTAGATCTAGATCTGTAGATCTGCTGAACTAATCGTGGCCGTCAGATCATTGATGACCATCGGGAAGTGCGTAATAAGTTCATCTGTACTCAGGTGTGTCACTGTCGGTCGGTATGAACACGACAGTGACACGTAGGACTCTGTTTAGTGAACTTTCACATAGATCGCCCAATCAATGATGATGGCGCGTTAATGTTCGTGGCGTTTCGAGCTGCGAACTGGTATATCTTTTGATAATGAAAGTTTACGCTCGCTTTTGTGAAAACGAAACTCTCGAATTCCAACACTTAGCCTCTCCTATGATGGTGCCACATGGCACCTTAATGCTTTGCCGGAGGATGGGGGCTTTCGCCTCAAGCCTACTGTATTGCACCGCTTAGAGGTTATTTCTCTGTGCACATATTTAGGGTTTTATTTACCGGGTTGGTGTGGAGGAGAGGCGGAAAGTTGACGTGTACGGTGATGTCTTCTCGCACAGGCTGGTGCCTTTTGCGGTGGAGGCCTTTGGGGGATCGGGCGTACAGGCGAAGCAGTTTTTTTTAGGAGTGCGCAAGACCGACTTGGTTCTGAGATCATCTCAGCGACTTGGTCGACCCCGACTTTCAAGTCTTATTGGGGGCAGAAGATCATGGTCGCGCTGCAAGGAGCACATGCCTTCGGTTTGCATAGGCGGGCGTTGGAAGACTTTCCACAATGAATCTCTTAGTGCTAGATGATACGGTTTGTTGAGGGGCTCGCTCTTTGTTTTAGGACATTTCTCTTTTGCTCGAATCCTCATTTGCCAAAGGCAGGCACTGCAATACATTTCATTAAATGATTTTGTAAAGTGTTTGAAAATGCATTTTGTGCTTTTTAAATGCTTTCTAAATTCAAGTTTTGATGAGATGTCCAGACTGTCTGTGCAAGTCACCAAAAGGAAAGAGTCCTCTGGGTCGGGAGCGGTGGGAAGAGCAAAAGGAATGGTTAAATTGGAGCCTGCGGAATTTCAAAGGTTTATGTGCCGGTAGATCGATCAGAGTTTCCTGAGCCGTTAGATCAAATCAACAGATGAGTTAGATCTAAAGGCTTTACACACGACAGTATTTAGGAGTTCCACCCGTGGGAATCCGCAGCTCTGTTCTTTTGCCTTCGCGAAAGAACTTCACAAGAAATTTTCCTCGCGGAGAAATTCTTAGTGCGGCACACTGCAAAATTTTACCCCATATTTTAACGTTACTATGGAAGTCTAAACCCTTGACAACTTATAACAATGAGTCAAGACGGTGAGCAAAGCGCGTCGGAGAACAATTCTGGCGCGGCTGAACAACCGGCGGCGAAGTCCGGGATGGAAGTCCTGTTGGAGCAACAGGGCGCAATGATGAAGCTCATGATGAAGCAGATGGAGACTCTTGCAGCGAGAGTTGAAGTCGCGGAGGAGGCGGCAGCGAAAGCCGTTTCGCAGGCTGGTGGTTCCACTGATAGCGGAGACGCGGAGTTGGAGGCATTGAAAAAACTCCCGTATGTCCCACACGTTGAAGGGAATCCGTTCCCTGCGAGACCTGCCACACTGGAGATCGATATGCCGCAGATGTACGACCTGCACAACGACAAGACCTACGACGCCCTCTCCAAATGCACCAACTCGTCCATGCGTTACGAGCAGTTGGTGCTTGCCCCTGCGCTTTCGTACATACACGATGCGATCGCGTTTTCCGAGGTGACCTTGGACTGGTGTCAAGATGAAAAAGATCCCCCAATGGTGGAGGAATTGAGTCCTCATCCGCGTCCAACGTCTCATTACATTCACACACCACGTCGTGTAAGTAGGACAGCGCCGGAGCCAAAACCAAGCACTCAAACTTCATCGAAGAGTTAGACTTCTTAGAGAGAGCGCCGTACGTCCTGTTCCCGTGCAGGTCGTACACCTGCGGCATTCTCGATGTCAACGTAGCCGGCCTCGGCGGGAACGGATTGACTGAGGCTGTTGGCACGTACGCCAACTTCCTCCTTCTCTCCAGAAGTTGCTCAGCAGTTTTGGCCACGGTGTCCTGGTCCGATGTCCCAGACTTCGCTGCAACCATCGCTTCCAACTCAACGTTGATTTGTGATTGACGTTGAAGCTCACCACGCAGCAGGCGATGCTCCTCTGCCTACTGCCTCTGCATTTCCAGCAGCTCCCCTTGCTGCTTTTGCATCACCAATATTTGTTGTATCAGCACTTCCTGTGTAGACAGTGCTGCGGGGGAAGGGGAAGCCTGTCCGATGTCGGGCTTCCCCGGGAGGGGAGGGAAATCCTCTGGATCCTTGTTCTTAGCACTTCCCGTCATTCTTGTCCCTCAAAGGAGTCACAATGAAGTCAATCGTACTGCTTTCGCCGATGTGAAGCCGTCGTTTTGAAGTCGTAACGCCGTCCCCGTGACTTCGCTGCTAGATCTCCTGTCGTCGTTCGATCGCCGTCGTACAACCTAGTGGTCTAGTCACTACCTACTCTACTGTTTACAGGTGAAACAGGTGAAGAAAATTTTACAAAATCCGATTTGCAGTGTGCCTCACAGAGTACCGTAGGTACCCGTGAAGTTCTTGTTTGCAAGAGCAAAAGGAACAGAGCTGAACAGGCGTGTCACTTCGTGGCTACTTGTACATCCTGTTTGTGTCACGGAGCTACATCGGTGTCATTCGGCTCAACTGCAATAGGAGTCACGGATTCTGAAAGTCTGAAACCACAAAAATTCTGTTGCACTCCAATTTGAACATTATTTTGGTGATTTCCTGTTTGTTAGGGATGCTTTGGGCTTTAGGGCTCTCTTGGACTCTTCGGAATTTTGGTTGTAATAATTGAGCTGTAATGCAAATGCTCCCTAACAAAATAGCCACATGCATGTTTTGCCACAACCTTACGGCTTCCACGTATCAGCGCATTTTTACCCTATAAAAACCCTAAACCCCGAAAACCACTAGCCCTTATATTATTGAGAACTGGTAAATTGAAACATAACACATTCTCTTATATTGCCATTGGTGTCTAGCTGCCACAAGCCCACGATGCCACGAAGCAAGCTGAGGATAGTTAAAATAAAGGAAGCTTCAAATAAATTAAGCGGATGCACAATATATCATTACACCGCAATTCCGGTGGTGCTCTTGGAACTTGGTGTTTGCTGTGGGAAAATGCTGTGCAGTTTCAAGTGCCGCAATGTATCAAAGTGTAATCCAAAGTTAGGCAAACAATACCTGGGCTGGGTGACACATTTCTCCTGTGCCCTGTGATATACTCGCTTTCCTCCGCCGTCCCTGCAACCATGTTGATCCCTAGCATGCCTCGCTGTGGAGACCCCTCCCCACCGAACCGCAATTTTCTTCACGTACAAGCTTTTAGGCACCAAATTTTCGTGTAAGCAGGCAGGTAAAGAAAGGGAGCGAGACCGGGCACAATAGCCTTGGATACTATCATGCCAGAAATACGAAAGGGGTTTGCTGCCGTTTGTGGAGAGGAAAGCTGCATTACAATAATGCCACTGCATTAGCTAGTACCAAAAAATGGAGAGTTGTCTGATGACGCGGACTTCGTACGAGCTCCCTATCAAAAAAAATCGTGACACCGCGTTGTTTTGCAATTTACGTGCCGTAAATCGCCGAATCAGGACCCGCGAGTATGACAGTTCGATTCCGCGCCTATTAAAATGTATATGGTGATATAGGTTGCAGCTCCGTCGACCGATTTCTCATCGAGATATCGATATTCCCGCTCGCTACCCGAGATGAAAAACAGTGAAATCCGGTTAGAGTTCAGTGCTTGTATTCCATGCTCGTATTCCACAATTTTCGATATATACATGATGAATCATGGCTCCCCACAGGTCATAAAGACATACGGTGTGGCCATACAACACATATATCATGTACATTTGCATGTCGGCGTAGAAAACATGACACAATAGGTGCAATTCTAAAAAATGTATTTTCTAGTAAATACAGTGTTGTTACTGAACTCTAACCGGATTTCACTGTTTTTAATCTCGGGTAGCGAGTGGGAATATTGATATTTCGATGAGAAATCGGTCGACTGAGCTGCAACATATATCACCATATACATTTTAATTGGCGTGGAATCAAACTGTCATGCTCGTGGGTTCCAATTCGGCGATGTACTGCACGTAAATTGAGAAACAAAATGGTGTCATGATTTTTTTTGATAGGGAGCTCGTATGCTCAAATACTTTTTGGGTATGCAGCCGGTGTTTCAAATCTCATGGATCCTTATAAAATTTGGGTAGGATATCAATCTGCGGCCTGTTATTATGTAACTGCTATCTACACAAAGTAAGCGCATTGGACTCGGTGCGCTGCAAAGTCCAGCTTTACCTTCGTCTCACGGCCTTGGCAGCCACGCGCAAATTGGAGATAACTGGTTTCAGGCTCTGCCTTGCGGCCTACAGGGAAGTCGATGCCCTTTGACTTCTTCACAATGCACTGCGACAGCTGTAAAAACGCAACCCTCGGCCTCAATCAACCCCTCCCTTGAGTGTTGAGAACATATACAACACCGTTCTGGATTCGTATGATTTTTGCAAACGGTTCGGGTGTAAATTTGCCAGCGATCCGCAAAAAGTACTCGCGAACACGCAATTTGCATAGATTATGGCCGGCTCTTAAAACCGGTGAGGTAGTGGATTATACAAACTGATCGGGAACTGTTTGCGAGCCGGCATGTTCGCGAGCGGTTTGTGAACCCCCCGATTTAACCGGCATATTGTGGCATGCTGGCATTGCATTGAAAAGTCACCGGATTGCAGTTTATCGTTTACAACTTTAATCCTTTACATGTGTTTTCCATGAATGATAGATTTTATGCGCGAAAAGGCCCAGATACAGGCCGTCGAATTTAAGCGCAAAAACATCCAACGCCTTGCACACACTCCTCTCTTTCCTTGTGACACATTGTTTCCTTGTGACACCTACCTTGAGACACAGTTGTTGTAGCGGCAACTAACACTATTAGAATTTCTCGAGAAATTTGGCTCTCGGAAATCAGCACATACAATTTTGACTGGCAAAACCACTATTTTTGCAAGAACAACTAGACTAAAAAAATCACCCCGCTCGCAAATCGCTCGCATTGGCATTCGTACAAGTTCTGTGAAAATATGTGCTCGCTCGTTTACCACTCATTTAGCAGGTGTTCGCCAACCAGCAACCGCAAACAACCCGTTATGACCAAATTATACAAACACTTAACACTGAGATACAACATACTGTAGGTATACAACAAGAGAAATGCCAACTGCAAAAAGACCATTGCACAGCTTTGTGCCACGGTGGGTGATAGCGGGATTATTCCAAGCAAGTTACGCACTTGTCCAGCTCCAGCAAGAGCAGCAACTGCCGCTGCCGCTGCTTTATCATCTGCTTGTTTACACAGAGAAGCCAATTCCTGAATTACGCTTCCCGCCAAAAATCTTAGTTCATACTTTTGTGGCTTCTTGGCATGATGAGCCCCCTCCTCCATGTTGGATTGCAGTATCCCCAAAGCAACACACATTTTCAGTACACCGTGCACTTGATTGATGATTCTAAGCAACAACTAACCGGGATCACACGGTTACAGATTAGCAGGATTGATCTTATGTATTGGGAATCAGCCATATACACTAAATAAGGAGAGAACTGCAGATTAAATATGCAGGGGATTGAGCATGCAACACTAAAGGTAAATTGTAAGTTTCATTGAATATGAAGGGAGCTTGAAGAAGTGAAGGTGCGGCGTTGAATTTGAACCATTGATTGGATTTGTGTTAAATCTTGAGGGAACTGAACATGCGGCATGAATCGATAATTGTCATTGGGTTCATCACATCGAGTTTGTAATGCGCGTAGCCCGAAGCATGCCTATTTATCTGCTGACAACGTCTGAAATCAAGGTCTTGCTCATACACGATTGGACTTGCAGAAATAAAGTTTGGATTTCCTAGATTGTGATATTATTTATGACAATCAATTTGCGTACATGTACGGCATGTTGGAATCCCCCCGCCCTTTGGACCGATATCCTTATGAAATAGAATGCATGGTCATGTCAAGGTATCCCTAATCAATGACACACTAAACAACATGAGGCCCGCCACCAAAAGCCAACCCACCATCATCCCAGTGGATTTGAGAAGCATTCAGAAACTTTACCGCTGCACTCAATGACATATGGAATCTACGCGTCCCACGGGACGTTTTGTGCCTCTCTTGCACGAGCCGCACAGGGAATCTATAATCGGAAGCATTATTCAGGCAAGGGGGAGAGAGCCAAGGGAGAGAGTGGTGGGATGGAGGGGAGCAAGGGTCGGAATTGATTTGTGATTTGATAATGTAATTGTCTGATTAATCGATTATTGGTATCAAATCAATTTGGATTTGAGCCGTAAAATTGTGATTAATCATGATAACTACTTTCAAACTCGGGAAAATCACCAGTCTTAACCCCTAAGAAGCGGATGGAATCTTTAAGGTTTAGGAATCCGCACATTTTTTGCAATAATTCGAGCATCCGATATCCAAATTTACTTCTGAACATAGCTATGGAAACGTCTACTTAAGGCGGATGTTATAGGCGTCGTGAAAATGTTGTTCGTATAAGATTCACAAAAGAAAGTTCGACGGACTTAATACCAAATTTGACACTTTGACCTACGAAAAATCCCTGATACCGACCCTAGTACATCCTGTATGCATCATGCCCGATGTCCAATATCGGATAGGGGTTATGTATCCGGATTAGGGCACATGTAACGAGCGTTATATATGTGCCCTAGACGTGCCCTACTAATAATATGCGAAATTTAAGCTTTGAACCGCATCTCTCTAAAGCACATGCCCGATTTGACTATTTCTTAGTAGATGGTTGCATGCGGCTTGCCAAGACGTTTTCAGAACTGTCTACAAAAGTGAATTTGAGATTGTTACGGCTTCACAATATAGGATTAAGTGATCCGTCCGTATCCGGTACAAACCGCTTCTTAGGGTTTAAGGGTGGAACAATTAGCAAGCTGGATACCCTCTCCATCACCCTGATGGAGAAGCCTATACCCCGTGGAAGGCGGTGTGTTGTGGTCACATACGATCATGATGGGGCATATGGTCGGTACCCAGAGGTAGATTGGGTCATGCACATCGTGCATACAAGGTGGTAGGTGAGTTGAAGTCGATTTGGTCATCCAAGTGGTGTGAACCAGCTGTGCTTTGTGCAGGGGGCTGGTGGGATGCATGTATGGGTGTGAAAATTCGCTACTTCTTGGGTGCATAGCTGAGGGGGCGCTACCCAACCACCAAGGCTGGATGGCAAAGCATGGGGCCAACCTATTTTGGTGATTTGAATGTGCGGAACACGAATATCAAGTCCGTTTGGCCATCCGATGCAGTGCCCATCCATGTGGAAATGGGGTGGGGGCTGGGGAGGCGCGACGCAGGGGGCAAAATAATAAGGGGAATCCAATTTGTTAGATAACCAAATCTATTTCAACAATTGTAACAATTATGATTGTTACTAATCGATTACAAAAATGGAAGTGATTTGAACCCTTGCTTGGAGGGGAGGGGGTGAGTGCGGGAAGAACGGGAGGGAGCAAAGGAGAGCTATATATTGCACGTACAAGATATATGGATACTGACTCATGACACCCTTTGACTGTCGTCGATATTGTCGTTGTGAGAATAGTTGTTAAACAACGAGGGCAGAACGACAGTTGCAATGCAAGTTTGGAGCACATTACTCAAGTTTGCAGCTTACTGACAGGGTCTAGCGCAAGGACTTCGTTCGAGGTGGGGGTAAGGGGTTGCCGGCACAGTTTGGTGGTGGGCGCGCAAGGTCACAAGGAAGCAATTCATCTCTCTCATTCTCAGCCCGTTGGATGGGACAACCTTTTGAAACACGGGACGTGTAGTAGCGAATGGACAAGCTCTCTTGAGACCAGGCTTTGGGTCAGGCAGGGAGTAGGGTGGTGTGGATTTGCATTACAACTCTATTATTACAATCAAAAGTCCGAAGAGTCCGAGACTGTCCGAAGGTCCGTGGCAGGGTGGTGGTTCACAGTGCAGTCTTGGTTGAGGAGAGATGGCTCAGGCAGTTCGGGGGTGAAGTAGCTTCCGGGGCATAATAACATCAATGTCCAAGCAGTGCAGTTGGATAGGCGCTTGAGTGGCCCAACGAGGCTTAGGGGTTCCCATTCTTCACTGGTGAGCTCCATTTGTTCCGGCAAACCATATCTATATTGTTAGTAGAGTATACAGGTAAGTTTAGGTTTGTAGAAAGTAACCTGACACTGTGAACTCCAGAACTCAGGGGAGAAGTCCTGTCGCGAGTGACCGGCCCCTGGCCGAGAGAGTCTCCCAAAAAGAGGGTTTGGCCGAAGATTGGCCGAAAGAATTTTGACCCTTAAGTATGCAAAAAGATGTCAAAACAAGAAAAAACAAATGTTTTCTCGAAAACTGGCCGAAAGGCCTCCGGAGAGGACTTCTCCCCTGCCAGAACTGTTGAAGGTACCAGCGGAAGGTTCAACCGCCCACAATCTTGTGATTTGGCACAATTTTATCCAGACTATTTTGCTCACGCTTGAACCGATCACATATGTGTCGCGATCAAGATCTGTTTTATTTGTGCAAATGAGCTGGGGAAAACCAAAACGCTTCATATCACACCTAAGAATCAATACGAGCATCCCGATTCTGCAAGAGCAAACCGAAATAAGAATTACATTGTAAATTTGCCCCTCTCGAGAATTTGTGTTATTATTTAGTGGGAAGTGTTTGACCTGGACAAGCAAGACCCACCAAAAGTGCAAGTGACCAACTGGCATCAGTCATTGCCTAGGCAGTGCCGGATCGGTCTTTTGCAGATCGGACGACTAGTTGTGAGTAAGCACTTACACACTGTGTTAAAGTTGTGGCACAAAAACGCCAACGAACTGCGTGACTAGATAGACATACTCAGGACAAATCGTGAATAGTGAATAATCCAACCCCGGGCCTCCCTGCCTTCCTCAGTGTGCTTGCCCTAACCGCATTCAGGTTGCCTGCCCGAGTGCAGCTAGCCCCAAACGCCCTTACCAACCCCAGGATGCTCCATGCCCTTGTTGCCCCCACCCCGCCCGTGGATTCTTACATTCATTGTGCGTATAATATGCTCCTCCTCCAACAGGCGTGCGTGCTCAGCTTCAGCATTAAGGGAAGATTGCTTTGATGACAGCTCCCTCTCCTGCTTAACCAGCCGTTTTGCCTCCTCCACCTTCAGCTTCCATTGCTGCCGCCGGTGCTCCGCCGTCTCCTTCCACTGCTTTGCCAACTTCACCTGTGCTTTCTGCTCTTGTCTGCGCCACCAGTGCGAGGCCGACCCACACCGGCAAGCAACAGATCCCAAAATTCCTCACCTTCCTCACCATACATAGCTCGCTCCTCAGGTCCTCACAATCATCCAATTTCAAAACAAAAACATGTTCATATTGGCATAGTCACATATTGGCACGATCGACCATGTATGTGCACCGATAACTTTCTCCTCCTGTTCTTTGCAGTGCTAAGATAAGAACTGCAGTTAAGACTATTTTCAGTCTTTAATGGAACGGTGGTGCCTCAGTGGATGGAGGGAAATATTTCCCAACTGCGGCCGAAACTAAACGGGCCACCCTTGCTCTCCGGTGCAGGGAAAAAAATACCATAAAACATTAGGATTCAAGGCACGGCTGATCCGAGCTCTGGGCGCCGGGTGAGAGGGACCATGCCGGGAGCACAAGGTGCTGCTTGATTCAATGTTCACAGTACCCTTGCAAGGACTCACAGGATATTCGTCCTAGTCTAAGACCCGGCGGTGGTTTTTATGTCTGCCATTTTATTGCCCACAGCATGTAGGGTCTAGCGGTGGCATTTCATGTAAAGTGGCATACTTTGCTGCATTACGTCTTCCTCGATTAAAACGCTGGTTGGCACGCCGCTTGATCGCCAGCTCCTGAGATCCACATCGCGGGCGTGAGTCAGCAAGACACCCACACATACAACATCGTGAAGCTTACAGGAACTATATAGTACATATTACTATGCAAGTTGGTCACCTGTTCATCGAGTTGCTCGTCATCCGTGCTGTCAGACTCTTCTAGCTGGTCAACCTGTCCCATAAGGGCCTGAAATTCCTTGTAGGAAATGTCCCTCATGATCGCAGTTTGTCCCCTGAAACCACAAGCCTAAGACACCCTCACGTGCAAAGCCGCGAGAAGTACCGTCCCTGGAAGCTTGCGACCCTTGTTTTGCAGAGCCGAGGTTTGACAGCCTGCAAGATACTTAAATTGATCCCCGCAGCTAGCCCCAGGGCTGTATAACATATGTGTATACTCATTCAGCATAATGGTCAACACATGTGAGGCAAGGAAGACTGCTTGTGGCTTGCCATGAAGCAGCTGGTCTCGATCTTGAGGGCCAATGTAATCAGTCTAAGGATGTGAGCTTCCTGACTTGGGGCCTTTGCAACTACTGCGAGTCGAGAAACGTTACATTTCGGCCAAAAGTTCAGTTAGGATTTGAGTTTGGGTTCGTAGCTTGCGAACTGTCACAGGCATTCACGATCTGAAAAAAATGATTTTTTAGCTCAATTCCAGATCAGTGGCATTAAAAACCTGAATCTTGCATAGAAAACAGTGGATCCTTCACATCGATCGCAAAATGGTGGCGGTTGTAACGCCTTAGTCAATTTCCGTCGCCGTTTTGCGATCGCCACAGCGCATCGAATTCGGAATCTATTGAGTTTGGAGCATCGCTTTTGGAAATACAATTGAGCTGAAAAAACCACCACTTTTCAGAACGTATTAAATACCTACGGTAGCGGTTCGCATCATGATTATTAGAACTATGAACCCACACCTTGAGTTTTTTTTTGCAGTTTTCCAGCCTTTTCCTAGATAATATAACTCAAACCTTTGGCCACGACTGGACCCGCGGTACTTTCAAAGGTCCCTTGGGACTGAATAGAGCATGAAATGAGAGTCACAGATGGACGACGGGCTTCCGAGGCATACCGAGCCCAGTGTTGGGCGATCATGGCGAGAGCAGCCCAAGGATGCTCCCTCGTTTGCACAAGCTCGTGGAGAAGCTCCTTGAGCGAGTACTCTTTTTCTAGCTCCCCGATAACCGGGTCGAAGATGCGCACCTGCCATGAGGGGGCGGCAACACCTCAGAGCAGCCGATCCGAAAACCAATACTGTATGATGCTGCGAAAACTAAAAGTGTCACCCGTGTCACCAGTTGGCATAAATTTTTTTCTGGCCAGCTTTGAAAGCGACTATCAGACGACTATAATCTGACAGCTTACATTGATGCCACTTGCAGCAGCTCATAGGCGAAATTGGCCGCGGTAAATGGCGTGGAGATGACGAGGGCACTGCAGTTTATTAGACTATCGTGTGTGTCGGCTACGATCTAAAGCTTGCCGGCACGAACCTTCCTCTTGGAGTAGTGGTTGTAAAAAAGTTTCACAATCTGCAGCGCAGCGAGTTTAACTTCCATTAGCTCATGGTTCTTGATGTTCACAACTTTACTGATGTATGCCATTAGCTCTTCCTGGGTAAATTTCTCTTCGAGCACGAGCTCCTCTTCCTGTTCCTCCTCTTCTGTCTCCTCCGCCTCCTCTTCCTGCAGCAGAACCATAGTATGTAATCAATTAAGCCTCTAGCATATTTAAGCAAAATCATAATTGAGTTCCGCACTTCATTTAAGGTTGCACTTTACTCTGAGTTGGTGAGATTCAACTAGCGGAGAGCTGTTAGAAGAGCAAATTCACCACAACCCGGAACTTTGAACAGCGTCGGAAAATTGACTCCTCCTAGTCGGCTCATGATCATATTGTTATCTTTCTAAAATAGAAATCAAACGATAAACGAACCAAAAAAGGGTTCTCGTTGGTACACGAGATGACACACGTACTTTTCTTTAGCAGAACTTTGGAAGTCACTGGGGCTCCCAAAGCTGGCGAGTTCCTAAGGCTCCGTCGTTGAAGGACATACATGGCTATATAAATATTATGCCCCGGGGTAAAGCATGATAAAGAATATGTAACAGGAATTGCGTGCCAGGTCACACCAACTCTTGCATTCCCATCATCAATTTCAAAGCGTGGCTCCCGGCGTTGTCTCGCTTTTTGAGCTCCTCTTGCACCGCCTTCTTTAACAGCTCCTGATACTGACTCGATAATGTGGCCATCAAAATCAAAGTAATGCCAATTGTATAGTAGTATAAGAAACATGCACGCTAAAAAGGTCACTTCTTGTCTTTTCGAAGTTTCTTTTCTCTTCTTGTCTTGTGTTCAAGTGATTTCGAAAACCAATATTTAACAGGAAAGAAATTTCATCCTAAAAGTAAAACCTCTGCTCTTTTATATGTTCTAGGACCAAAGCAAATTACTCGGGCAAGGGGCATAGAATATTGGGGGAAAATCTTTAGATTGTCCCCCTCTTTCAAAAATCCGCAATTATTAGCTCCATCCGATGGTCACTGATCGACATCGACAGTCACAGGTTGATTTTGTATAATTATAATTATAATTATAATAATGTCTATATTATTATAATTATAGAGACAGTCACAGGTTGAGGTTCGGACAACCGAGTACTGTGACACTGTACTGTAGCGGTTTATATCCGCATTGCATCGGCTGCGGCTGCGGCTCTCCATCGCTAGTTTTCACAAATATATCCACGACTTAAAATTCGTTTCGCAGTTTTCATCTCAACGACGCTAAAGCGCTTGTTAGATTTATAGATCACCGTAAATGGGTTCAAATTATATACTGCCGCGTTCGCTTCACAAACATATCCACGACTTACAATTCGTTTCGCAGGTTTCATCTACGACGATAAAGTGCGTCACGGGGGTTACAGTCGAAAAAGCTTCATCCACGACTTAAAATTCGTTTCGCAGTCATCTACGACGCTAAAGTGCGTAACGGGGGTTACGGTCGAAAAGCGTCACGCAACGATGGCTTCACTTTGTCTTCGTTCTGTAATACGGGTGCTCCACCGAATATAAGGTGCTAGACGGAGTAATTAAATCGGGCAAATGGACGGTTCATATATTCGAAATTCGGTGATTAAGCCAGTGTTAAGGACCATCCGACGGCCCGAACATCCTATAGAATTCTTATTTTCGGGGATCCTTATTTTCCGTGGAGCACCCGGACAGTAGCCGGTATCAGACGAAATGAGGTCGAATGATTTATACATTTGGGTTGGTTTATATATTTAGAGCGTCACGCCTTAAGTATGTAATGACCAAAAAACCGGATTTTTCAAAGAGAGGGACAATCTAAAGATTTATAAATTAGATTAGATAGATTAGATTAGATTAGATAGCAAGATTAGATTAGATTAGATTAGATTAGATTAGATTAGATTAGATCAAATTAGATCAGATTAGATCAGATTAGATCAAATTAGATCAAATTAGATCAGATTAGATCAGATTAGATCAGATTATATAGAAATATAATATATTAGATTTATAGCGATTAGATTAGATTAGATTAGATTAGATTAGATTAGATTGGATTAGATTAGATTAGATAGCTATAAAGATTTTCCCCAATATACAATAATAAAAGAGTCTTCATCGTATTTCAAAATGAAGGCGCGGTGCTTTGGACCCTCCCGTCTCCTCTCCTGTATCAATATGCAATTACACCATGTCGAATAGCCTAAAGGGGGGTGTCACGCTAACACGGTTGTATCACGATTGCCAAAATGAAATTACACATATAGAAATACAAATACCACAGCACGAGCGTCTCTAGCGGAGTGTTTCGTTCAGCGGCGACATTCATGCCACGAATAACCTATTCGGCATACTCATACTGTGACACGCCGCGACGTTCGTGACCGTGTCACCAACTTTCATTCTCGGAGCTTTCGCGGTTTGCGGGCACCACCCGTAATGAAGTAAGCGGCCGAATCCCCTGCGGGGCTCGGCCAGCCCAGTGGAGGGGGGGGGCCTCCCCCCTCCCCCTCCCCCGCCCCCAAAAAGTGGAGTAAGCGGCCTAATCCCTGCCAGGACTCGACCCGGCCAGGCCCCCATACCCCCACACCCCCGCCCCCAATGTGAAGTAAGCGACCGAATCCCCTGCGGAGCTCGGCCATGGCCAGCCCATACAGGCGACGTTCATGACAGTGTCACCAACTTTCATTCTCGGAGCTTTGCGGACTGCGTCTCATGTCACATAAAAACCTGGCGACCACGTACTGAAACGAAAGTGTGACGACCACGACCACGACACACGGGAAATCATTTTTGTGTATAATTCCTGTTCCAGCCCATACAGGCGACGTTCATGACAGTGTCACCAACTTTCGTTCTGAGAGCTTTGCGGACTGCGTCTCATGTCGCATTTTAGGATATAAAAACCTGGCGACCACGTGCTGAAACGAAAGTGTGACAATCTTCCTCCTGCGATCTTCTTCCGGCGATCTTCCTGCAATTAAAGGCAGCATGGGCCCTCCGTCGGAGACGGGAGGGTATAATACTGCAGTTTGGTGAAGCTTTTAAATTATAATCATTTAAGGGTAGGGTGCACTTGGGTTTCGTTTTCGACGAAAAGATAAATAGATACATCATATTTTCCATATCTAATAACGACCATTTACAATTAATTTTTATTTGACTTTGGAAATTTATAGCGCCAAATTTTGCAACATGACCCCCTATTTTTGTTGGCCAGGATCCATGAATGGTGCTGGTGATGGTGTGTCATATTTGTATATAAAAAAAACCTTGGGCGAAGTTCACGCGTAGATGTTCGAAACTTTATATAACTTTCTGACACTTGTGTCACAGTATGGATATACAAGCAATATTGAAATATAAAATATTATTAAATTTAAACCACCTGCCATGCCTATGCATGCACCTGCGACACCCGCACCCATCCTCCCTCTCTATCTCTGTTCTTGTCGCTAGCTCGTCATCGACAACCAATGGTGATTTGCCATTTGTGCACTTACACTTTTGAAAAGTCGTATTGCAATGGCATCTTTGAGCTGGCATGTTCTGATTGGCTTTCCCGATAGTGGAAGGGTCCTGCCAAAAAGCGTCAGGTAGGAAGGATGATGTTCCCTGCTTCCCTCCCCAACCCCGCCCCTACCACCGTTACACTTGTCACAATTTAAAAATCAATTATTGAGTGGGTTTAATTTTTTTTAAATTTGTTTAAAAAGTTTTTTTAGGGTTATTTTTTGTAATTTTTAAGGTAACCATGTAAAATTACCGGAGAAGAAAGACTTTTTGCTACGATGTGTCCAGCAGCCATGGCTCCCGGCAACTCGGAACGAACTGTGAACTGTTTGAGGCTTAGCAGTCACTTAACGAAGACGCGTAGCTAGATAGCTAGATAGCAGATCGCCGAGAAGCCAACGCGAGCACAGGACTGTCACACAATCGAGAATCGAAAATGGGAAAATTCATGGAAGCAGTGACTTTTGCCCCCCCTCTCCCAGGGGGGTCGGCAGCCCTTCTCTTGTGTCACCACTCGATCTGCGGTGTCAGGTTTAGGCTCCCAGCTCTCAGCTCATAAAACACCTAAGTATTTTATTCGATCATCTTTTTGACTGCGAAATCCGTGCGAGCCACTGCACAGCTTTCTTTACCTGCGTACATATATATATATATATATTCACTATATATATATTTCACACTTCCCGTCAGGTTATGCGAGAACAGGTGTTCCGCTCGGTGAAAACAAACTGGCTAAGCTCCCATAAACAGTCCGGCCGAGTGCTTTTATCATGCATCTCGGAAACCCGGATAATACGAAGTAATGACTGACAGTACAGCATTACTGTACTGTCATCCTAGCTACTAGCGGAGTCACGGTTCCGATCAGAGACAGGTCAGGCTAGGGGCTACCAGAGCCCATAATAATAACCCTGAACCTAAAGTCCAGCACACCACGCGGAGCTGTGACTGTAGCTAATAGGGCTAGGCAAGCGGAGCTAACTAAACAGATAACAAACAGCACGTTACTGGAAACAGATATACTTCTAGCTGGGTGCCCGGGGACTTGTCCCGGCACAACCCACCACTGCGGCTAAGGCTAATCACACCTCCAGGGTTTGAAATAAGCAGACTCAGCCACTGTAAAGCCGGTCGGCATAGCCGAGTTCAGCTGACGGATCCCAAGGCAGGAAGACATCCGAAGTAAGTTGAGATGAGACACCATGATTGTTGACACCACCAGACCCAAGTGGGTCAGGCGGATCCCAGAGTGGAGTGGCAAAATCATCAGATTGCAAAGCCGCTGAGGTCGATTGAGAAAAGAATTGTGCCACATCCCGCGGCGGCAATGACGAACCAGCGGTAACCACAGGCGGGCAAGGAGAATCCAGTAGTGCATCACCGGGATGAACTGCACCGTAGCCGTAGGTGGCTCCGGGCTCAACCAGGCCCCTGACACCACCGCCGACCACGAGGGTCGGCATCGCCGTAGCACTGAAGAGAAACGTAGCCACCATGAAAAGAGTGAGCGCAAACTCACCGATGCCAAATGGCCTGGAGCCTTTGGGGACTCCGAACCGCCGAAATGCTGCAGCCGTCGGCGGTGCACCCCCCTCAATTTCAGTCAGGCAGACACCAGGAGGGTAGTCGGAGCCCTCCCCATCATCATCGGAATCACACACCTCAACAGGCTCAGGGTCAATGTCAAACCAGTCAGGGTGGACAGTGTTGAATGGCTTGAAAGAACTGTCGGCAGGAGCCATCGGGCCGAGAGCCAGAGAGGCAGACGGCGGCACAAAGGCGGCACGGCTGTTCTCATGCAAGTCAACCGGCCCACCATGCACGGGCGCAGAGGCCTTCGGCAGCAGCTGCTCGGCAGTGGTCGGCTCAGCGACACCACCAGCAAGCGGACCGCTGACCTCAGCAAATGCAACACGGCCAATGGAAAGATGCTCAGCAGGTGCAGACTCAGCAGAGGCAGCAGCATCCTTGAACCGCTGCAGAGCCGTAGGCTCTGGCGCAAAGGAATGCGCAGACAGTTCGCAGATTTCAGGTTGCCCCACGAGAGCACACAAGTGCTCC
>LGRX02013811.1:0-17570 GCA_001247695.2 Cymbomonas tetramitiformis
AGAGCCAAAATAACCGAAGCCAGTCTGTTATGTCAAAGCCAAAATAACCGAAGCCAGTGTGCCACGTAGAAGCCAAAATAACCGAAGCCAGTCTGTCACGTAGAAGCCAAAAGCCTGGTGTGCCAGAAGCCAGTTCGCCACACCAAAGCCTGGTGATGCAGCACAAAGCACCGTTCTCGTGCACGGAGCAGCCTCCTTGATCCACCAATGCAGGATGCCTGCCCCTGGCTTCACTTGGAGTATGGATTCACAGAAACACCACGGGGTCGATGAGAACAGCCTGGTTCCACCAGTGCACATTGTGCCCCTGGGCTCACCAGGACTCATAAGGATGCCCAAGAACGAATACACGTCGTTGTCGCGATACAAATATAATAATGCTATTATCGAGAGCCTGGATCCACCAGTGCACAAAGTGTACCCCTGGGCTCACCATAACTCAAGGTTCAGCTAATCACCAAGTTGATCCGAAAAGAATACTATTGTCGCTCTACTTCTCATTCATTTGCTCGAAGTAAGCTGCCAACTTCCAAAAACTGCTCAAGAGCCTGAGCCTGGATCCACCAGTGCACCTGGGTGCCCCTGGGGCCATAACTCAAGGCACCGCTAATTCCCAGTTAATGCTGCTGGAAAAGAAATAATGTTCTCGTGAATATTGTCGTGAATCCGCTCGAAGCAAGCTGCCAACTGCCAAAACTGCTCAAGAGCTTGGATCCACCAGTGCACCTTGGGTGCCCCTGGGGTCACCATAACTCAAGGCACAGCTAATCCCCAGTTGATGCTGGAAGAGAAATACTGTTCTCGTGAATTCGCTCAAAGCAAGCTGCCCACTGCCAAAACTGCTCAAGAGCTTGGATCCACCAGTGCACCTTGGGTGCCCCTGGGGTCACCATAACTCAAGGCACAGCTAATTCCCAGTTGATGCTGGAAAAGAAATAATATCCTCGTGAATTCGCTCGAAGTAAGCTGCCAACTGCCAAAACTGCTCAAGAGCCTGGATCCACCAGTGCACCTGGGTGCCCCTGGGGTCACCATAACTCAAGGCACAGCTAATTCCCAGTTGATGCTGGAAAAGAAATAATGCTGTCGCCACAATTCTGTGAATTCTCTCCAAGTCCGGCTGCCAAAAGAAGTAGAGTACCCTAAGCAGCTCATTCAGAATAAGTCGCTCTCTCGTTAATTCGCTGACGCAAGTCCTAAAAAGTGCTTTTTGTGCACTCCAGGTGGCTAGGGAATTGAGCCACCACCCCAGCTCTTTGGCACCTGACAAAAACTGCCTTGCACTGAATAGCTTTTCCAATTTAAAATATGCACGAATTCCGAAACGAAGGTACTTATGCTGAGTGAACGTGAATGCGTGTACAACTTGTAATATTCACAATATGCTCGCGTGCGTATTCTACGCGCGCATTCGGAAGTAGCCACAACACAGCCACATTAAGAAAGCAAGCCATACAAAAGAAACCACTCTTAATTGACGCAAAGTTAGGCATTCTGCCTCCAATATACGGTCTCACTGTGTCCATATTAACCATACGAACCAAGGAGTGTCCACAACTGTGCTATGCGCTAATCCAGCCTTCATCCATACTCAAAGAGCAACGCGCATCCGCAACGCGAGTCAACCTGCCACAGTGGGGGACCCAGACTTAGGCGCCTGGGTCCCCACTCTCCAGTGAGTAAAACTACTTCTCTATATATATACGCTGCGCGCTTGCCCACGAATCCAGTGAGTGGGAAATTGGAAAAGTGCTACTGAAAAGCTGTCCGTTCGGACTCTCCGATATCATGTCCACAGATCTGTCTCGTAACCTCCGAACTACCAGTCTCCTGTCCGCGCGTCGCGCTCTCACCTCTGCGCGACCACCACCTGTGTCACATTATCTCACCGCCTCCTACGATCGTGCCCACGTCGTCAGTCGTCATCCAAACATCTGCCACATGCACCATCGGCTGTACTCTGCATTCTGTGTCACATCTGAAACCAACCATACACTGTCATCAGCAGTCTGCATCGCGACTACGTCATAAGCAAGCCAGTGCCACATACGATACTCTGTCATGCGTACGTCACACCTGTGTCACAATGTGTCACCAACTGGACAACCCCGCTTCCGTCCCATGAAAAGCCGGGGTTTGTTACACATTGTAGACGGGTTCGTGCATATGGGATTCTAGCGACGTCGTATTCGATGCGGAGAAACGAAGGACGATGGTGACTAAAATAACATGGGTTTGTCATCACAGATTAAGTCGATGTATATAGCAATCCGATGATTCCGATACTTCAATCCATTATTCAACCTACTAGACCTACTGCGAAGTTCTTATGAATCCGCTAGCAGAGGATATTCGAATCTTCGTTATGCATGAATGTGAGATGCTGCATTGTTGTGGCATGATCACGACTTAAGTCCATAGCGCATGCTTGAGACGCGAGACCTTCTGTGATCATCATATATTACGCATATGCGACTCCGCGTTCGCAAACTATTCTATTTCCTGTAGCGGTGATGTACTCTGTTCACACTGCGTGTATCAACGATAAATGTGAAATGCTGTACTTTGGGAATAATACAATCCACCATTTACATCGTTGGCTTGGGCTGCGAATATGGGTGAAATTAATGCAGCAAAAAGTACATTACTACACACGAGTCAGTAGTATACGCTTGTCGTGGTCGATAGCCATTCGTATGTTGCCACCAAACGTACTATACATGAATAAGCAGGGGGGCTGTGGTACCCATTCGATTTGTGATAATGATCATTGGATGTACACTTTGCATTATTGCGCGCAAAGTTTTGTCTCTTCGGTGCCTCCAAGCACAAGGTACGTCACACGTTTTTTTGGGAGATGTTATAATTGTATGAAATATTTTATAGAGCACACTGCCATATGTACACTACTTGTCCCGGGGAGAGGGAGAGATTATAGCGGACACTACCACATGTGTTTCTTATCGGAACTTTCTGCACAAATGCATAACTTCCTTCCTTCATGGGCACGGTATTACAGGAGTACATTTTATGTAAGCATCATCGAATGCTGATGCTACCTCCTTGTCCGGATGCATCGACGAGCTACTGTTATGTTCTGTGCGCCTACACTTGGAACAGTGTTCCTGGATCCGTCGGGTACTTCATTTAAATCCACCCACATCTCCGCTTCTAGCAGCAGTATGTCAGAATGCAATGATCCCAAGGCTCTCTCATAATCTTCTCGAGACCATGATGAGAAATTTCAGTGGTGGATCTTAAAAATGTAAAGATTAGCGATGAAGTTCATCGCTGAACACATCAAAAGATCCCATCTGCTATCCAACTGTCACTATTTGGTAAACATTCAAGGTTTCACTCTCTCGAAGAGTAATAGATACTCCTTTCTATTGCAACGGCATGGGACACACTGTTCGCGGGTTACCAGCTAGGTGATCAGGTAGTATACCAGCTATCTTTAGGCAACAGGCCCTGCACGTAGCATGTGTGGCCGTTCCCCCTCGTTAGATGAGGGGTACAAAACAGTTCTGAGTATTCAGCGAGGCACTGCCATTCTCCCTACTACACATCTGTTCTCCGCCACACATGCATAAGGGAAACGTGTATGAAAACAGGATAATACCATCAGAGATTCACCGAGTGCTGAGATCTGCTGGGGCTAAAACTACATTTAAGGTTCTCCTACATCGACATCTTGTTTTCAACAGTGTATTACCGCAACGCGACAGACTGCTCTTTGCTGGTGACTCGGGGAGCATAACCCATCGAAAATCTTTCTGTCTCTGCATCTTTAAAAATCACATCAAATGTTGCAGGGACCACTCTAGTATGGATATGGTGCGTGAGTGTGCGTGTGCTTATCCTTGGTCCGGCTCCTATGGCACCACATAACCACAAAAGATCGGCTGCACTACATACCCTCACCAGGGATCAAAGAATTCATTCAGCACACACTTTGGGGCACTGTGTGTGTGTGTGTGTGCGTGCGTGTGCGTGAGTGTATATTTGTGCGCGTGCTTATCCTTGGACCGGTTTCTTTGGCCCCATGTGTGTGTGCGTGTGTATGTGTGCTTATCCTTGGACCGACTCCTTTGGCACCCCGTAGCCACAGAAGACCGGCTGCACTATGTACCCACGCCGGGGATCAAAGGATGTGTATGTGTGTATGTGTGTATGTGTGTATGTGTGTATGTGTGTAGAGAGTTTGCAGAAGTTAGCCGAAGTATGAGCAAGGCGAAGTGCCTGCAAGCTGTAAGCATCCCTTCACTCTAGCAAGTTATTTTGGTATTTGGCCACCTCCTTCTTGACCGTAAGCTCGTATTGTGCCTTGCTATTCAATAAAAGGTGGTATGCTTTTTCCTGGACAAGTAGCACAACACACGTCCTCAATGGTTCAATTGACCTGGACACCTCCACATAACATGGTGATTTGAACAGATATGCCAGGCCGATATTAAATCATACAGCATAGACACTTTCAGGCTCCAACTAGTGATGACTTCAGACACGCCAGTGGTCTTTAGGCTTCAGGGGCGCAATGAGAAGTTTAGTTTAGTTTAGCAGAGAAGAAAATGAAAGAAACTCTCTTTAGTGGCAAAAGAGATTCGGCAGGGGTACACTGCACGGCAAGTATTGGACGGCCGAACTTTCACGTATGCCCGTATCACTTAAGACAGTCAAAACGGCAGCTGGACAACGAAGCTACGGCAGAAGAAGGAAAAAGGCAGACCGTGGCAATAAAACATTGGGGAAGGCTGTGTGACGTGTGAGTGACTCAAGGATCGCAGAGGGTGAAGGTTTGCGAACACCAAAAACCGCCCACTTTACAGGGTCAAAGCAAGTTGATGGGACTGGGGGAAGGAGTTGGCACTCTACACGTAATAGTTCTACAGGCGCAAAATATATGCAGGCTTGGGTTCTCAAGACATCAAGTGAGTGCCCAAGCAATTGCCCCTTCCAAAGCCGTGGAAGCGTAAAAGGCGGGACAGGAGTGTTTTTGAGGCAAGAGCATACGCAAAGGTCACACAAGTTCCCCTTTGAAACTTGGGTTGAGGATGTCACCTGTGCAGGATCTCCGTTGTTTGGGTTATCCAGCAAATCTTGGATTCCTTGAAGGATCTGCTTGACGGAAAGAGATGGCTGATGGGCATACCGCAGGATCTCAGCGAAAGTGCAGCCAATTTATACAGAATACAGCATGAATACAGAGGAAGATTCAGGAGCAGTGACTTAGAAACGCGAAACGTTGGGAGAACATACCCTCCAGCCTTTCTCCTCGTTCAAGATGCTCTGCAAAAAGCATAAGAGACAAATAAAATAAAACAGGGATGCAAAGAAAAGGTCAGCAGCTTGATCACTTGTACGATGTTTCCAATTCAAACAGCAATATTCAACGCAAATACACAAGTTTCGCCGTGCAACCTTGCCGGCACGCTTGGTGACTGAGCCAAAGTGTGGCATAGAAGACGCACCAAGCAAATCTGCAAAAAAAAAAAAACCCCCGCCCTTTAATTTAGTAAAAGCCCTGATATCCCCACTTTCTCCGCCGAGACATAACTAAAAGACTAGAAATCCCGAAGTTGCGCCGACTGTAAATAGGAGTTGAACGGGGTCCACCTTTCCACTGGGATAAACGTTTGGATGGAAAAAGTGTTGAGGAAAGTTCGCTTGCGGCGGCTTCTCTGGATATTCCTGAGGATCGAAGCAGCGCGTAGAAAGCGTCAAGCCCAGGAGAAGCTGTGTCGAGGCAAAAAGCGAGGACGCGGAGAAACTTAAATGGCCTTCCTATAGCTTTAAGAATAATGAAACAAGACGAGAAGAAAAATATGTGCAATTTTGTCTGTCTTCGTCGTGAGGGTCGAGGGCCTGTCTGTATGTCAGCGAATTTAGGGTTCGGGAATTTCTTACGTGTGCGCACTGAAAAGTTGAAGTATATCGGGAAATCTCACCTCACTAAACTTCAAAACAACAGGATAGAAGCCACCCTCCCATATGCCTCCCTTCTTGCCTGCGTGTGCACGCAACGTCAAGTAGTCCGAGGTCGAAAAGGTCGCGGGAGCTGGAAAAAGTAACCTTTTCAGCAGAACAACGCAATTTAAATGAGTAACACAGAGTACCTGGAATAATGCATTGCCACACCAGAATATCACTACTCCCTGCAGTTGCATAATTCAAGGTAAGAGAAAACTGCACACGAAACTGAGGACTTGGGATCATAAAACGACCAGGTACCGTCGTCTCTTGTTTCAGGCCTGAGAAACATAACCCACGTAGACAACCCACAAGGATTCAGTGCACTGCGCGATAAAGCATATGGGTTGCCCCTTCGACCAGCACCATCGCCAACAACAACAACGCTAACGAAGACAACGACGACAGACGACGACGCCTTAAAAATGTGTCACATGCAAGCTCGGCTGAATGTCGTTATCAAAATATTTCAAGAAAACCATGAAGTAAAACAGCAAAACAGATCGGAAACTTGAAACGGCACGCCGAATAAGAAAACCTGTAGTGTGGAAGGTTAAGCAACTTACTTGGCCACGAAAGAATATGGATGATCCTGATACCAACACAGAACACTTTGTCACTTCAAACGGTAGCATTTTTAAACTTGTAGTATGTGAACATCATTGACGTAGTCTGACAGATGAATGGCCTAAAAGCAATGTTTGTTGATGTCAAGCTCAATTTTCCGGAAAAGAATAGAAAAGTGAATAGAGTGGTAAAAGCCGGGCTACCTTCCGCCAATTTTTACGTTCTTGAGTAAGGCGGCTGCGAGCGATCCCTGCCATGATTTTCGTTGTTTTCTCAGGCACTTCAGAAAATATTCAAATCAACGCAGTCACCTGCTCGTGAGCGAATTTTTCTTGCAAGGTTCAGCAAAAATCTGAACACAAGTCAGAGTGATACAAGTACTGATCCTTCGCTTGATACTGCATACTCGCAAGTACAGTACTTTCAAACATTCAAAGTTGGGACGAGGAGGAAATGCGATCCGATCGGATGCGGGATGGAGATTCAGATTGGAGAGCTCTCTACTCGAGCCCTTTTGACACCTGATCCCAATGCTGTTCCCGTTCCTGTTATTTCAAATACAGCCCGCTGAGTGGTCCACGTCATAGATGCCCCGGCGGGGAAAAGCGGTCTCCACATCGTATCTTGTACAAGGGAAAATAGCAGGTCGATCCTGTTATTTTCGCCTGTTATTCTTCAGATAACAGGTTCGGCGAAACCTGTTCCTCTTGCTGACCTGTCATCTGACATTTTGAATTCCGTGCAAAAAGCTTGGATCATATAGACATATGCCCGATCGACGCTGCACCAGGTGGAATATTTCAATCCACAACAGGATGCGAGACCATTTTTGATCCACGCTCATGTGAGCACGCCGTGAGCATGGGCGAGCGTCAGGTGCCAGTCCGATGTGGCAAAATAAAAGGAGCAGCAGGAGTGGGAGCCCGGATCAAAAGGGCTCGACTGTCGGGACCTGTCATGTCAACTGTCGATGTCGTGTGTCACTCTCGACTCTCTGAACTCAGAACTGGAATGGAAACTCAAACGGGAACTCCCGTCCGACCCGACGCGGCGCAGCGCGAACCGCGGAGCCACGATTGACAGTTCGAGTTCCACATTTCTTAGACTGGTCCTGCCATATGGGTGGGTTTTGCGGGGTCGACCCCCCCAGCTTGGGAACATTTTTTGGGGGGAAATCGGGGGGTACCCCCTTATTTTTACCCATTTTACTAAGGAGGTTTCGTGCAAGTGGGGGGGGGTACGGACACAGACCCCCCCATTACAATCGACCCCCCCATATTTCATTAACTCCCATGTTGTCATCCGCCATCCAAACGACATTTTAATTCGGCTTAATTGATAAGAAGTGAGAAATATATATATAAGGATATATATATGTCAGGCGCTAAGGAGCGATACTGTCTTGCAGGGGCAGGCGCTCGTGCACTCGGATACTAAGATGATATAAAATACTGAGTCAGGTGTTTTATAGCACACCGTGACACACGAGACAACGGACACTGGTGACACATCGGGCTGAGGGGTGACAGACAGGAGACCCACTGTGCCACCCCCTTACTGTGGGGGTGGCAAGATTGGGTTCCCCGTGACACCACCTCACCCCGTGGGGTTGAGGTGTCACCAGAGACAGGAGACAAGAGCACTGCAGGGTCTAGGGGCCAAACAGGCCCGGGCAGTCCGGCATGTGCCATCCCAAGTGTCCAAAAGTCTTTTGCTAACTAATTCTAAAGAGCTCGGTCCCTCGAGAGTCAATCACAAGCCGAGAGGGCATGGAGAAGGGTCTTCCCGAACTGCTCTGCTAGATTCAATCTTGTTTTGCCGCCGAGCCGGATGTTGAAGTACCCTGGAACATCGGGATCCACGGAACGGTACGGAGGGCCGGCCAGTCGGTGTCGTCGTCGTCTAGGGCGGTGCTGGGCATGGGTCCCGGCTCGCCACGATCGAGTGAAGGGCGGAACGGAAATGCGGCCGCGCCATCGTCGCCATCGTCGGCATCGCCGTCCGCAGCCGCATGCTGTAGTGAGGGTGAACCACGGTCCGCTGGAGGACGGGGGGCTGCGGCAGGAGGCACACCACCGGTGGGCTGAGCCCAGGCAGCGACGGAAGGGCGCTTCGGAGCCTTCGGAGCCTCGGGCGGCGCCCTCGATGGTGCAAATGATGCCTTGCATGCGTAAGGGCACACCCCATCCGTGGCGAGGTGCCCATCAGTGACGCCCCAAAAACGGAAGCATGAGATGCACGGGAAGCCGACCCCCTCCCACACCAAGTGGGGGACACGGGGGTTCTGGGCCGGCTTCCAATCTCCGACCGGCTTGACGATGTTCTTGGTGCGTAGGGCGTGGAACGCAGCACCACCGGCTCCGTCCGCCCGTGCCCTGCCACCACCAGCGCCCGAAGATGGCGGATCGGCCAGGCGGGAGAGGTGCCCCTCTGTCTGCCAAACCGTGGCAATGCGGAGGGCGAGGGTGGAAAATGTAAACCTGTGGCCAGCGGCGAGCTCACGGAGCACCACCAGATATAGTGGGGACACGTGTGGGGAGCTCGCCGCCGACCGGCTGAGGACGTGCTGAAGGTCTTGTACACGTCCAGAGTCGTCATAGGTGGGATGAAGTCGTTGATGTTTGTCTCCCAGGACGCGGAGAACCGTGAGCTGCGGGGCGGGGTCGGCGGTCTCGTCAATCTTCGTGTCCCGCAGCTTCGTCCAGAAGCGAAAGGTGTCGGGGTCCGTGGAGGCCTCGACGTGGTAACGTAGTCGCTGTAGTGCGCAACGTCCATCTCGTGGGTGGACTCGCGCTGACTCCTGGTAGAGCGCCAAAGCAGTACCGCTGAGGACGCCCTTGAGAATCATGAAGATGAGCTCGTTCAAGGCCCAGTGGTACTCCAGGTACTCGTGCTCCAGGTCGAAGAGTTTGTCGTACTCGTAGTGGGAGATGGGGGACAGGACGTGGCGTAGATTTCCAAGAAGAACCGCGAAGTCGGTCTCGGAGTCACTGCCGTCGAGGGTGTACCCCTTCTGCGGCTTGAAGCCATGAGACTTTAGGACTCTCACAAGCTCTTCGCCGTAAGTAAAAGCATAATCCAACTTGTCAGCGTACTCGTACTGCTGCGACGCTCGGACTGGGGTGGACTCCCAGACTGAAGCATCTCGGTGAAATTCGGCGGAGGTGGCAGCCAGCGAGATGAACGTCGGCTTGCTGATGAGCGCAGACATGCGCACCACCGGATCGGGATTTTGCCCCGGTGTGCGGGAACCCCTCTGAGGAGAAGGGGCCGCAGAGGCAGGAAGTGCGGAACCCGTAGGAGTGCCAGAAGCAGCCGCGGCGGCACGCGCGGAGCGAAGGGACTCCATGACAGGTCGAGGGCTTCGGCGGTTTGATGACATACCAACTGGAAGCACGTAATCGGTAATCTTTGTTAATTGGTCAAAACAACCGGGCTCGACTGAAACCCAAATTGTACTCGGTTTGGTGATAAATTTTCGGACTCGGCCGCGATCCTCAACGGTGGCCGGGGTCTGGTTTGATTCGCTGCCGTAAGGACGGAACAACTGCCGGCGGTGTGCGGCAAACTCGAGGAAGTTCGGTGCACCCTTCCAAGGATCAAAAGTAAAACACGAGCACCCACAAGTGGATGGCCGATAACCTGATAAGAAGTGAGAAATATATATATAAGGATATATATATGTCAGGCGCTAAGGAGCGATACTGTCTTGCAGGGGCAGGCGCTCGTGCACTCGGATACTAAGATGATATAAAATACTGAGTCAGGTGTTTTATAGCACACCGTGACACACGAGACAACGGACACTGGTGACACATCGGGCTGAGGGGTGACAGACAGGAGACCCACTGTGCCACCCCCTTACTGTGGGGGTGGCAAGATTGGGTTCCCCGTGATTAATTTGGCGTGAAATACCCCCAAATTAAGCCGAACCGGCCCCCCTATGATAAGTTTCATTTCATATTCCAACCAACAACTGTGTAAGCCGGCGCATGGTGCATATGAACACCCGCATCGTCCAACGAATCAAATAACGAATATGTATTGTCGCATCACAACGGGTCATGTTGGATATACCCCTAGGACTCGGGATATATTCACTCAGTGATAAGTTTTCTCAGAATGTGTTAAAGCTGATAAGTTAACCCGATATAACGGGCATAAACAGTTAGGGTTCGGGTTCGGGTGACAGTCATACACACTACTATAGGAAGAGTCACAAAGCAAGCGGTGTGACTGTTCCAGCACACCACCTAGTGTGGTGACTGGCTAGCCGAAGGCGAAACCTTTGAACAAACACCATCTACAACGGTGGAAATTGGGCTCTAAGGGAAGGCCTGTCCATCCTGGCAGGGCGGTTATTCCCAGTCAAGAGTTGTAAATCCGAAACCGGTCCGTGATCGGACCCCTCTGCACAATCATGCATGATTCATGCGGTTTTCATGTATCGATATGATATATATATATATATATATCGGTTTTCGATGTGGTAGCATTAGTCATACTCTCAATGTTCAAAGGATCAATGCATTTGGCAGTAAAACGCGAGTTATGGCCGTTTTCCTGCATGTTTGCCACTTATTTGCTCAAAGTTAATCGGCTTTTCGGTATTCGAATTCGCCTTTTAGGTGTTAAACGCGCGTTTAATCCTTAACACTGGCGAAAATCGGACGGGTGGCTGCCCGCGTTTAAACGTATTCGAACCTCAGCGTTCGCAGCGTCAGCGTTCACGCGGACCAGGAACTTGGTCAGAAGTTTTTGCCTTGGTTGGGGGTTGGAGTTCACAGTGCTTGCCCGTGCTGGACTTTAGGTTCCGGGTTATTATTATGATAGCCCCTAGCCTGACCTGTCTCTGATCGGAACCGTGACTCCGCTAGTAGCTAGGATGACAGTACAGTAGCATCGTACTGTCAGTCATTATTTCGTATTATCCGGGTTTCCGAGATGCATGATAAAAGCACTCGGCCGGACTGTTTATGGGAGCTTAGCCAGTTTGTTTTCACCGAGCGGAACACCTGTTCTCGCAGGTTATGCGCGTCACCACTTTCCCGGTAGTTCTGATGGCACAGCGCCTAGCTGTTGCCATGATTGGCTAAGTTTTGACACAGAGATGGGGTGGGCGCCCCCTTAGGCGGTGGTTTTCTTTTCGCGGTATGGCCTCTTTTTGAAGTGGAGATCAGTTTTCGAGCATTTTTTTTGGCAGCAGTATCGTCGCTCGCTATGGCTTATTTTTACGTTTCACCTGGCCGGTGGAGAGGGCATTCCGCGTATTGTGGTTCGCAACCACTTTTAGCCAATCGGCTCACGACCTGTTTGATGTTGTTTTTATTGCTGAGACTTCTGCAGGAATTGGCCGCTGCATCTACTAGATTACCTACTGCCGCAACTCTAGCCCACGCTCCCCATCTCGACGTCATTTTGATAATGGATACGCCACAAAGACCACGTACACGCGCTAGGGCGCGTAAATTAGCAACTATTTTCGATGATGTTGGGGCATTAAACTAAACTACCCCCACAACACCGCAGTTGGCTACATCTGACGAGTCAGCTACGGCTGCGACACTCGTGCAACGGTTACGCAAGGATTCCTTTGATGTGCAGTGCGCAAAGACAACAACAACTAAGGTTTTGGGAGGCAAGACGACAAAATTTCATGGCAATGAATCGTCGGCTTCGGACATTTTTTCACAGCTGATCTCCGAAATTCAGCAGCTCTTCACGCTGCAGTCACAGGCATTTGCACCCCTGTTTGAGCTGACTGCTGCTGATGTCCCTGTCATGCCTGCTGCCAATGAGCTCATGTACTCTGTGCTGTTGCTGCTGACTGCGCCAGGGTCTCCTGCCCGTAATTGGGTGGAGGCTTCTGGAGCCGATGTTCCTGCTGATGGCAAACGTGCCACCCTCGAGGTGGTGCGTATGCTTGCTGATGATTCGACTCCATTCGAGTCTTTTGCTGAGCTGCTTGAGGTGGGAATCTCGGATGAGCATGACCCTGACTCTGGCATTCGTCTTTTTAACAGTTGTCTTCGGGATGCACAGCGTCTGTAGACGCTGCCCGAAGACGCTGTTAAGAGACAATTCCTCTCTGCTCTGTCTGGGCCGGCTTACGCCACGCTGGTTGACTCGTTTGCTCGAGCTGACCAGCGCGCGGCTGTAAGTCTGCTCACCCTGCAGGCACGCGTGCGCGAGCAGTACCGCTGCGGGCGGCTCTCGGGCAAGCGCACTGCAGGGCGCCCCATGTCTGTAGCATCTTGCACCATTGACACTGGCCTGGCTTCGGCCATTGAGCGGCTCAGTGCTCAGTTGGTTAAGTTGCAGCGTGATGTGGATTCCCTTAAAAGGGGTGGCTCCAAGCCGCCTCCTGGGAAGCACACTCCGCGCAATTTCCACCGACCTGGAGTGCAGCCGCTTGCTCATTCCGCCTCTTCGGAGGTGGCTTTTGACAAGAGGTCTGGCACCTTTGTCCCAACGTGCAGGCACGAAAAGTGCCGCGCCGTTGGGTCAAAGCATTGGCTCAGTGAGTGTCCTCACAGGGACACTCACCCATTGTCCATTTCGGCATCCTACCGTGCCAGGCCGTCGAGTCTTATGACTCCGACGTGCTTGCCCTTCGTTTTCAGCGGTACTATGACGCTGGAGATGAAGGGTCCATGGAGCACTTGTGTGCTCTCGTGGGGCAACCTGAAATCTGTGAGCTATCTGCACATTCCTTTGCTCCAGAGCCTACGGCTCTGCAGCAGTTCAAGGATGCTGCTGCCTCTGCTGAGTCTGCACCTACTGAGCATCTCTCTATTGGCCGTGTTGCATTTTCTGCGGTCAGCGGTCCGCTTGCTGGTGGTGTCGCTGAGCCGGCCACTGGCAAGCAGCTGCTGCCGCGGGCCTCTGCACCTGTGCATGATGAGCCGGTTGGCCTGCATGAGGTTAGCCGTGCCACCTTTGTGCCACCGTCTGCCTCTCTGTCTCTCGGCCCCGTGGCTCCTGCTGACAGTTCTTTCAAAACATTCGGCACTGTCCACCCTGACTGGTTTGACATTGACCCTGAGCCTGTTGATGTTTGTGACTCCGATGATGATGGGGAGGGCTCCGACTACCCTCCTGGTGTCTGCCCGACTGAAATTGAGGGGGGTGCACCGCCGGCGGCTGCAGCGTTTCGGCGGTTCGGAGTCCCCAGAGGCTCCAGGCCATTTGGCATTGGTGAATTTGCTCTCAGCCTTTTTATGGTGGCTACGTTTCTGTTCAGTGCTACGGCGATGCCGACCCTCGTGGTCGGCGGTGGTGTCAGGGGCCTGGTTGAGCCCGGAGCCACTTACGACTACGGTGCAGTTCATCCCGATGATGCGGTGCTGGATTCTCTTTACCCGCCTATGGTTACCGCTGGTTCGTCATTGCCGCCGCGGGATGTGCCACAGTTCTTTTCTCAATCGACCTCGGCGGCTTTGCAGTCTGGTGATTCTGCCATTTCACTTTGGGATCCACCTGACCCGCTTGGGTCTGGTGGTGCTCCGCGATTGTCTACTTCTGTCAGCTTCGGGATTCTACCTCTCCCACCTTGCCCGCTTGGGTCTGGTGGTGACGATGTTTGTGATATCTCTTCTCAACTCACTTCGGATATGTTTCCTGCCTTGGGATCCATCTGCTGAACTCGGCTCTGCCGACCAGCTTTGCAGTGGCTAGAGTTTGCTTATTTCATGTCTTGGAGGTGTGATTAGCCTTAGCCGCAGTGGTGGGTTGTGCCGGGACAAGTCCCCGGGCACCCAGCTAGAAATGTATCTGTTTCCAGTGAAGTAGCTGTTTGTTATCTGTTTAGTTTGCTCCGCTTGCCTAGCTCCATTGGCTGCGGTCACAGCTCCGGGTGGTGTGCTGGACTTTAGGTTCCGGGTTATTATTATGGGCTCTGATAGCCCCTAGCCTGACCTGTCTCTGATCGGAACCGTGACTCCGCTAGTAGCTAGGATGACAGTACAGTAGCATCGTACTGTCAGTCATTATTTCGTATTATCCGGGTTTCCGAGATGCATGATAAAAGCACTCGGCCGGACTGTTTATGGGAGCTTAGCCAGTTTGTTTTCACCGAGCGGAACCCCTGTTCTCGCAGCCCGTTCTTCTTCGGTCACCCGCCTACTCTTGTCCCCAGAGCTTATGGACGAAAATAGACATTTAGGGTTTGTAACTCTGTGGGGTCCATAAGAAGAGTTTCTCCGTGCCTCTTCGATCAACTGTAACGTCGACCCTCGCGGCCGCGCTCGGAGAAACTCTGGGAACAAGAGTAGTCACCCGCCTTGTCATGTGACACAGTCGAGTCTGAAAAGAATTGCTCGATTTTTCACGAGTGTAAAACAGAGCCGGAGCTGTTTTACCTCTCCGGCTCCGTTTCACCTCCTGTTGAAAGCATCCAAAATCCAAAATCTTTCTCTGAATTGCTCGAATTTGGAAAGCATCCAAAAGCTCGCGTGACGAAGCGAGGCGAGGCAGCTACTCGGTACTCACAACTCGACTCGTCCAGTCACCAGTCCTCGGCGCCAATAGTCGCTCAGAAAGAAGTAGAGTGAGATATTCGAGTTGAATATCATCAACTCGGCAAAGCTGTGCCGTGAACGGCGTCAGAAGCTCAAGCCATGATTACTTCGGCAACCCAAAGAGCGCGATGCTAACTTGGCCCGCTGCAGCTCTTCGCTCTCACTTCAGACATCATCACCGACTCACGTCTTAATCCATGTGGGAAAAGGATATCCCATATCTGATCAGAAACGCAGCTCGCGATGCTTACAAGAGAGAGGTCACATCAAGGTGATTCCCACGACTTTCGGTCCTCGCCATGAGCCAACAATACTCTGAGTTCGAGCGTGTACAAAAACGTTGCCAAGTTGCCGAGCAGCAGCTTGAGAAAGAACGTGGGGAACTAATCTCCTCCCTTCTAGAAGCGGTCAAACGTGCAGAAGATGACCTTTCCTCCGAGCGCGCAGCCCACACCACTGTCCAACAAAAGTTACTGGAGGAGCGCACCGCGCGGGAGGCCGCAGAGGGCCAACTTACGATAGCGCGAGGCGACCATGCTAGGATGCGGGACGCCCTGGAAGACGAGCGCGCTGCTGTCGAAGAACTTGGGGGGCAGCTGGCGGCTGAGCGGCTTGCGCACAGCGCGACTCGGGAAGAGCTAATGAAAGAGCGTGCGCGCATCGATGAAATACTGCAATCGTACGATGCCTTATACAAGAGGATGGCCACGCAGCAAGCAGAGCAACACGACTTTGTCGCAAACTCCACGCCGGCGAAGGCGACGACAGCTGAGGCCAGTCTGGTCTTCCTACCAGAAACCCAGTACGAGGCCAGGTGAATGCAGCCAAAGCACCCGATGTTCGATCGGGTGCCAAAACGTGTTCGTAGTAAGCATTATTTGAAGACTAAAACGTATATGGCCACCCGTTTGATCGTGTGTCGGGAGCGATATTCACTTAAAGGCACTGTAGCAGCACTGTGCCGTGTCCTCGAGTGCATAAAAAACTTCACCGGGGACAGCTAACAGTGAAATATGGTGTTGATGAACTTTTATGCGGTCTACCGATACGGGGTTCGATAGTGGCACCAAACGGGAGATTCGCTTACAGGGGGGCTACCCTTCGTCTTGAGAGCCTCGGGTAGCTGCCTTTGTCAGGAAAATTTAATCTTGGCAACATACCATCAAGCGGCCAAAACCTATACAGGTTAGCTAACATGGAAAATCCACAAGGCACATACTGCGTTGGTACCGGGAAATCCACAAGGCATATTTAGGGTTGGTAACGGGGTGAGTGTCAACTTGGTGATGGGGTCGAGCCACAAGGCAAGCATCAGGTTGGTGGCGGGATGAAACCAAGAATTTTCCTCAACTGGCTAGTGGTGTATTGAAGCCGTATGCCATCTTTAGAAGCATGCAACTGGTAGTGTGTGCTATAGAGAGTGTTGGATCTGTTAGATTTGTATAACCTGTTGTGTGTGCTGCAGAAAGTGTTGGATATAGTAGAGTTGTGCAACCCGCTCCGATTGCGGCAGAGAGTTTGAACGCGGTTCGAAACGAGGACTTTACACAACTGGCTGTGACTGCTGCGAGGAGCCTTCGGATCGCGTTTTGCTTTTTTGCCTTTGAGGTGTATGGGAAACCCTCTCACGACTGCGGGGACGAGGGAAAATACAGAGTCGACAGCCACGAAGTTGCGCCCGCCATCACTGATGACATGACGGGCGATGCCTCGTTTGAGCTTGACGCCCTCATGAGCATGCTTCTCCCTGGATGCCAGCCCGATGACCCCCCCACACGTTCTGTGAGTGACGGTGCTGACACACCTCCTATGTCCTCTGCTTCCCCTCCACCTAGCGAGCTGTCCGTTGTTGACTCCATGCCACTGGTCGACCAGCTGCCACGGCATGCCTCACCAGTGACCAAGGCCCCAGTGTCCCTCGAGCCCTTCGCCACGCCGCCATCTTCAGAGCTCGACGACCTCACACAGGGCCGAAAGGAGTCGCAGGTTGGTACAGCCCACTGAAATGCGCTGTGTTTGCTGACGGCAACAGCCAGTATATGTGCACCACGAGACTAAACAGCCACCCGGCCCCCACCGTGACGCCTGTCTGCACAGATGAGGCTGCTTCACCCCGGCCCCCGCCGTGACGCCTGTCTGCACAGATGAGGATGCTTCACCCGGCCCCCACCGTGACGCCTGTCTGCACAGATAGAGGCTGCTTCACCCCCGGCCCCACCGTGACGCCTGTCTGCACAGATGAGGCCTTCACCCCGGCCCCCACCGTGACGCCTGTCTGCACAGATGAGCCCTTCACCCGGCCCTCACGCCCCCTACCTCCCCCGAGAAGGCTTTCTGCCGAGGCGCAGATGCGCTGATTCACCCGATACGAGCTTCAATAGGCGTGCTTTTCGACAACCAAACACTGCCGACACCGGAATATTTGGCGGCGCAGGCACTGCCACACTGTGTTGACTTTGCGCAGGCACTGACACACTGTGTTGACTTTGCGCAGGCACTGACAAACTGTGTTGA
>LGRX02013812.1:0-12462 GCA_001247695.2 Cymbomonas tetramitiformis
GCGCGCCCCTCTGCCTCATGTGGGTCAGCTGCGCCTCAGGTGCGCGCCCCTCTGCCTCATCTGGGTCAGCTGCGCCTCAGGTGCGCGCCCCTCTGCCTCATGTGGGTCAGCTGCGCCTCAGGTGCGCGCCCCTCTGCCTCATGTGGGTCAGCTGCGCCTCAGGTGCGCGCCCCTCTGCCTCATGTGGGTCAGCTGCGCCTCAGGTGCGCGCCCCTCTGCCTCATGTGGGTCAGCTGCGCCTCAGGTGCGCGCCCCTCTGCCTCATGTGGGTCAGCTGCGCCTCAGGTGCGCGCCCCTCTGCCTCATATGGGTCAGCTGCGCCTCAGGTGCGCGCCCCTCTGCCTCATGTGGGTCAGCTGCGCCTCAGGTGCGCGCCCCTCTGCCTCATGTGGGTCAGCTGCGCCTCAGGTGCGCGCCCCTCTGCCTCATGTGGGTCAGCTGCGCCTCAGGTGCGCGCCCCTCTGCCTCATGTGGGTCAGCTGCGCCTCAGGTGCGCGCCCCTCTGCCTCATGTGGGTCAGCTGCGCCTCAGGTGCGCGCCCCTCTGCCTCATGTGGGTCAGCTGCGCCTCAGGTGCGCGCCCCTCTGCCTCATGTGGGTCAGCTGCGCCTCAGGTGCGCGCCCCTCTGCCTCATGTGGGTCAGCCGCGCCTCAGGTGCGCGCCCCTCTGCCTCTTTCTTTGCAGTGCATATTTTTGTCTCATGTCTTTTGGCACAATGAATGCTATTTTTGTCTCATGTCTTTTGGCACAATGAATGCTTTTGGTGAAAGTACACATTTGACTTGCCGGAATCCGAATCCCAAAACGGCAGATTCTGAGCTGACTAGCATGTCAGCCCAGGTCTGCTGTCCCACGGGTGGGCTGGGTCGGGTAATACAAATTAAAACAATTTGAGTGTTACTAGAGAGCAGTAATTTCTAGGAAGAACTCCCTAAGAATGCCAGCAATGTTTCAAGGTTGCTAGTTAACAGAATGTCTCCCGTCACGGGCGGCTCTCTAAAATGTCAGGAATCCAGTGTCACTTCTCACGTCTGCAGCAAGTGTCATACTTTAACTCGAACTGAAGTCTGAATCCCGTCTCGTAATTGTCTGTCGCAAATAAAATCCGGTCTTCATCGAAACTCTGAAAAAATCTCTTGTCTCTGCTCAGAAAAAATCAGAACTCTGTCATACTGCCAATTCTGTAACCTTTCTTTGCAGTGCATATTTTTGTCTCATGTCTTTTGGCACAATGAATGCTATTTTTGTCTCATGTCTTTTGGCACAATGAATGCTTTTGGTGAAAGTACACATTTGACTTGCCGGAATCCGAATCCCAAAACGGCAGATTCTGAGCTGACTAGCATGTCAGCCCAGGTCTGCTGTCCCACCATCTGTCACATGTCCAACAGACACGGTTCGGAACCCGGCTAATCAGATAAGTCTTCATCGGAGCTCTCATCGGAGAAGTCTGAGAGCACATGATCAGTGTCGGAGTCATAATCTGGCAGATCTGTATTCCGTGCCATCCTCAGCGGGTCATACACAGTGACTCCGTCAAATGTCATGCTGACAATAGGCACATCACAATCTCCGTACATCTTCTTCAATAGCTCCACCGCCCGCTCCGCCACGCCTGCTCACCGAAGGTGCGACACCGCCACCAAGGAATTAACACTGCCCAACTGCTGCAGCGCCTGCAAGATGGTAGTGCGGTGCGTGGTGAAATACAGGTCCATGGCCACCTTAGGCGTGTACCACCCCCCCACATCTGAGATCATTCTGCTGGCCCAGCCATATGTCCACAGCCACTGGCCCAACGACTTCCTGGCGCTGCCCCCACCGTAGCAGCGGTGGTCCTCAGCATCAGGGTAAGCCCGCCTGTAAGCCCGGACAAATGCCCTGCCATGCCCCGTGTAGGGCCCCGGGTACCATCCCGTGGCCCCCTTGGGCGCCGAGAAGAGGAGCCCCCCCGAAGGGACCCCCTCCCGGATGATGTACTCCTCCAGCATAGACACCGGAGAGATGTCCAACCCCGGGATGTGCTCCGGCATGTAAAAATACCGAGGCTTGCGGGCGTCGACATTCTTGTCCTTCTCCAAGCGGCCACGCACATAGGGCGCCAAGCCTCCGTCCCCCCGCACCACCACCACATGTGGCACCGAAAGGTCCGGCGGGGAGAAGAACTCAATGGCAACCCCCGCCCCCACACGGCGCAGCCTGTAAAACACCCGGAGGTATCTGGTGCCCCCCGGGCGCAAGCAGCCCACTGTGCAGAAGGTAAACACCAACAACTGGTGCCTGCCCGACCGGCGGCTCAGATCAAAGCCAAACCGGCGGATGGTCACCCACTGCACCAAAGTCCAGCAGCCCTTCGCCCGCGAAGGCCGCTTGTAATTCTTGTCCAGAACCACCAGCAGGACCAACACCGGCTTCGCATGGCACGGGTTCGGCACTGAACACCTCTCCCCTGCCGAGTCCACCAGCCCGCACGACTGCACCACCTCATCCAGCTCGGCATGCCATGCAGAGACCCCCCCCAGGTAAGTGCGAACCGAGGAGGAGTCTAGGCGGTACTCACGGAGCTCCACCGCATACCCGCAGTAGCCCAGCACGTCCTCCGCCGTAGCCGGGAGCGTGGTACCACAAAAATGGCCCAAGAAGAAGGTGATGTCCCGGACCCCCCGCCGATGCACTCGGTCCGTCGACGGCCTCGTCCTCAGGGCGAGCATCCCAGTGACCAGCCTCACCAGAGGCTCGTTGCCTGGTCGCCAGCCCGCCGCCACCAGCCAGCACGTGCCACACCTCACCATGCCCGTGAGGCCCACCTCAACCCCGGCGCAGGCCCGGCACACGAGTCGCTGGCACCCGAGACAGAAGCACACGGTCAGCTGCGGGGTCCCCCGACAGGACTGGCACGAACCGCCCAGCTCGCATCGAAGCAGGTCCACCACGAGCTTCAGGCACGCAACGGTCCCTCCTGCCAGGGAGCAACGGGGGAAAGTGCACCACCACCACCGGCCAGTGAGTAGAGCCCCGGAACGCCCGGTCCTGCCCGAATGCATAAGTGCCATCACCCTCCGACAAGGTCCTCCACTCCGGCGAGGTGAACAGGTCCGAGCCCTTCGGATACCACCGCACCAGCCGCGCCCCCTTCAGCAGGCGCCACCAATCATAGGTGTCCCACACCGGGAGCACAAAAGTGCCCGCCGTAGTCCTCGGAGACCGCCTCTGGCACCTCAAAAAGTGCTCGAGGTACCGCCTCACCCGCTCATAATCGGGGTTGGCATACACATGCTCCCCATCCACAGGCGTGTCCTCAAACCCATCCACCACCGACCGATACCTGGGCAGCTGGGCATTGGTGCCCACCGGGTCCGCCCCCCCGTCCAAAGTGAACGGCCATGCGAACATGTCCTGCACGGAGAGGAACTCATCCCTCCTGAACTGCCAGTCAGAGTAGTCCTTCCGCCGAACATAGCGGGAAAGCCCATCCGACAGGGTGTTCTCGACCCCGGGGATGTGCTCCGCGGCCAAGTCCAGGTCATACTCAGCAGCCGCCCGGAACATCCGCTCACACACCGGCCACAGGTCCGGCGCCATGGTGCCCTGCTTGTTCACCATGCTCATGGTGGTGGTGTTGTCCGTACGGAGCAACATGCGCCCACCCCGGTGATCCGGCCCCAAAAGCTCCACCGTAGCAGCCGCCGTACTAGCCTCCCGAAAGTTGGAGCTCTTGCACGGCGCCCGCTCATGCTCGGGGAAGGCCAAGATGTGGCGCCAATCCCGATACGCAATGCCGCCCTGCCAACCAGAGGCATCCATCACCGGCGCCGGCACACCCTCGGGGGTGGCCCAATGCTCCGTGAGATAGGGCCGGTCACCCGAGTGCCTCCCATCCCACCAGCCGGAGACCTCCGGGCGGCCCTCATACAGGTAGTACCGACGGGTCGGCCCCTGGCGTGCGGCGTGAGCAAACCGCTCCAGCCCCTGCCGAGCCTCGGGCCCCATTGTCACCGTGACATCGGGCCCCCACCGCTGCGCCGGGTCCCACTCCGCAACCTCGGGCGCCGTGAAGTCGTCCCGGGCCCGATAAATAGGCACCAACATATTCTGACCCCCCTTGACCAAAGGAGCCAGGAACTGGTACTTGCCCACCACCGAGGCCAAGTCCCTCCGAGGCACCACTCCACCAGGCTGCACCGCGCCCAGCAGCACATCAGCAGCGCCCGTGTATTTGGCGATCCGGGCAGGCGAAGCCGTCACCAGCTGCGGCACCGAGTGGATCTCCCGCCCAATATAGTCCTTCACCACCGACGGATAGTGAGTCTTGTGGTGGGACGCCCTCACGCCCACCGCCTCCAGCCGGTCCAACTCCGCCTCCACCCGTGCCGTGGCCTCCTGTAGGGTCATGTCCCCGTCGTGCACGGTGTGGCCGTCATCCACAAAGATACCGGTGCACTGTGACCTCCCATCAGAGTGTACCACCGAATTAAGGTACATCTTCAGGACCCTGGCAATGTCCGCCTGATGCTGAGGCGCATCTGCGAACCCGAACATGTCGTACCGTGCCCGGTAGAAGTCCTTGGACACAGGGAACTGCACGCCCATATAGTCACAGTGGGGCTGCCACCGCGGGTTGTTCCAGAAGGCGTCCTTGAGGTCCCAGCCGCTCATCCAACAGCTGGGCCTCTGCAGTGAGAGGACGTCCTCTAGATAGTCGTACCGCGCGGTGGCCGGTGCCATAGCCCGATTCACACCCGAAGACCTGCCGTTCCAGACATTACGGAACTTGTCCTTCTCCGGCTGGTAGATGGACCCGAGCTGTGTAACCGACCAGGGCTCGTAGTGTAACGGCCCTTCCAGGACCCCCGCAGCCGCACTCCTCCGCAGATCTGCCTCGGAGCGGTCGGCATGCTCATAGCAAGACGGATGGTTGTCCCGCTTGAACCTCGGGGGCTTCGTCACGAAAGCCATACGGTGCCCCTCCACACAACTCCGTCGGAGAGCATCCTCGGACGGCAGGAAGTGGTCGAAGAGCTCCTCCCGATACCGGACGCCTGGGCTATAAAGCCCCTCACCAGTGTCGTGGTAGGTCATCTGGCGCTCAGCATGCGCCTTCCGGGCCTCCACCGAGGTGAACTTCCGGGGCGGCACCTTGAGCACCAGCATGCGGTGGTAGCCGTCCGACGTGTACACCACCAAAAAGAGGCGCCTCTCACCCCTCACCCGCAACCGGCTCCAATGCAGCCGAGACTTGAGGTGTGAGAGTGCCGGTGTAAGCTTCCCACCGCCATAAAGCAGGTGCCCATACCGCATCAGGTAGCTCTTGAACAGCTGAGCGCTGTCCGTGAAAGGGTCCAGTCCCCGAGCTCCAGCTGGTACGGGGCAACCTTCAGGATACCAGTAATACAGCTCCCGGAGCAGAAGGTCCAGGGCTGGGTGTCGCATCTGAGGCTCTACCGAACAGTCACCCACACGGGACTGACCAGTTGCCAAAGGGTCTGTGTGAACTGCCTGAACAGGACGTGGTTTGACCCGAAGAACTTCGGGTTCCGGTCCACCACTCTCACCAATACCAGAACTGAGGGCTACACCGGTGCATAAGTTCACCGGTTCAAGTTCCTCCAGAACTGAGTACGGGTTGTTCAACACGAGACCACCAAGCTCCCAACGAACAGCACAGTGGGCGGCCCCAGAACTGGGACCGCCAGTTGCCGCCCGACCCGAGTGTGCCCCAAAGTCCAACCGAGCGGAAGGAGTAGATAAGCGGGGGGTCACGACTGGGTCGGGGGCTGCTGCTTTGCATGTTGAGTCACCTGGTGTCGGCTTGCCGAGTCCTCAGGCGACGACCTCCGTGTGCTCGCACGGGGTCCGGAGAGGTCCAGAAAAGGCGTGCTTGAGCATGCACTTCTTCTTGACCCCGTCCACGAGCTTTTCCTTGCCGCACACCACTGTGATCGGCGCATCTCGGGGGTGGTCATAGTGGTCCGTCCGGTACTGGTGTGGCCCCCCGCAAAGGGGGCAACGGTGAGTGGCGGAAGGTGAACCGCCACCCGGAGTCGAACCGCCACCGGGTAGGCCACCTCCAGCTCCACCTCCCACCCGAGGCACGGAAGGCACCGGCGCCCTAAGGGCCGTGGGAAAGGACCCTGCCCCCAGGTTCATCTTGGCCAGGATGTCAGTGAGCTGGGTGGGCAGCACCGTGTCGGAGATGTACTGGCGAACAGCCTCACGACGGTCCCCCACCGACTCCTCACTGTGGAAGCGTAGAAGGTCACGGTCTAGCTTCACGGCCTTGGAGAAGGGGCTCATCTCCCACACGGCGACATACTTCGCCGTGATGAAGACATAAATCCCCTCCCAAGGGCACCACGACCAATCGAGCGCCGCATACTCGACCAGCTCACTCAGGAACTCGTAACGGGCCTTAATGAGAAGCGCCGTCCTCTGATGAACCAAATGAGAGCTGTACGAGGGGGAGAAAACACCGCACCCAGACCGGAGGATGGAGTCCCACTCTGCCGCCCGCTTACGGCAGTAAGTGAGGAAGCGGTCTCGCCGAGGGAACTGAAGTCTGTCTTTGACTTTCAGCTTGTTCCCCTCGGTCGTCACCAGGTCCTGGGCGAGGTGGAGGGGAGTGTGCAAGAACTCAGTGGACTCCCCCAAGGTGTCCACCTGCATAACTCGCCTCATGACGGACTTGTCCGCCTTGGACACCCCGTTCCCCGAGTAGTTCTCGCGCATCTCGTGTAAATAATTGAGAAAATTTATTTTCTAAATTATTTGGGAAGTACGGGGGAGAAAATTTCTGCTTGCAAAAAATGAGCCCGAGGCTCGACGAGGACCTGTGAATTTTTTGCGGATTTTCTCCCGAGGATTTCTCAAGGCAGAGCCGAGCAATCCGCGGGGTCGACTTCTCTGTGTTCTGATTGGTTACGAAGTCACGGGGGAACCGTGACAGTTGAGTCAGATCTGTGTTCAGGCAGAGCCAGAACACAGAGGTGCTTTCTGATTGGTTGAGTGACATCGGTGTCCATGCGGAGCATGCGACACAGATGGCCAGTTCGCGAGTTTGTGTCGCTTGGGCAGAGCCCGTGAAGATGAAGAGACTTTCGGAGCTTTTGAAATAAGCTGCGACAGTTCACTTCACTTCATTCTGCGAGAACTTCGGGCTCCGAGTCTACCAATTCAAAAAGTTTGAAAATTTTAAACAAGTTCTCGTAGAATTTTCGTAAGTAACGCAGCAATGGCAGCAGTAAGCGAAACAACGAACGGAGGATCGGAGCAGTGCGACACTGTTTACACGGACCTGCGCGCAGTGACGCGGATGCTGGTAATGGCGAACAATGCGGAGAAGAAGTGTGACGCCGTCGCACCAGCTTTAGATCGGTGCATAAGTTTCTTTGAGGAGGCGGGGCTGGAGAGCGCAGTGGAGACTCTGAACTTCGGGCTGGCGTCCGGCGTTTTTACACCCGCGGTGCGAAACGGGCAAGGTAAGGTGACAGAGAAGGCGACATTGAAGCCTCCGGCGAGGGACAGACCGGCTTTCATAGCAGCGCTGGGGGAGGCAGCAGAGCAGTGCGTGGAGGTGTTGGTGACGCGATTGAAGTTCAAACTCCCGGAGGTACCACAGCAGTCGGCGTCGGGGCTCCGTTCCGGCGACAAGCGGACGCGGGAGGACGAAAGCGAGAACGAGGAGGAAGAGGAAGCGGATGCTACTGTGTTTGAGGAAGGAGAAGAGGTTGCGACGGAGGAACGGACCAAGCGAGGTAAGAAAGGTGCAGGTATCTCGCCGGATGACCTGGCGCGGGACGAGGACTTGAAGCGCCGGATGGACGCGTACCTGATGCAGAAGGTGGCGGGCTACGCGCCCGCAACCGGGAAAGGTGACAGTTCTTTCCTCGCTCTGAGGGAGGCGCCTTGCGCGAAGTTGAGGAAACAGATTGTTGCGGACCCAGTTTCGGGGGAGATGAGATCGGTGTCGGTTCCGCGCCTGACCAAAGCGCAGTTCCTTGCGCAAAATATGAAGATGGTTGAAAAGATTGAGCCGGAGTCGGAGCGGGAACACTTTTTGAACTATGTCTCTTGGATTGTAAGTTTGGACAACAGGTATGCGTGGTCGGACCTGTATGATTTTGACACACAGGTGCGGGCTGACATGATTGAAGGAAGGATTGCGTCGTGGGACCCAATACAGTTGGGATTCCGCTTCCAGTACCAGTTTCTGGAGACTCTGGGAGAGGCGGGAAAGCGTCTTCTCGATGACAAGAGCAGCCGTGGGAAGGGTGTTCGTGACACCCGGGACAAAGGTGGAAAAGGTAAAGCTGACCGGAAGGACGCGGTGTGTGACTTCTTTCAACTCGCGCGCGGGTGTAAGAAGGGAAAGGACTGTGGATTTATCTTGGATTTGGACACCCCGTTCCCCGAGTAGTTCTCGCGCATCTCCCGCCGTAAAGCAGAAGGTGACGCAAGATCCTCCACCGTCAAGCCATCCAACGCACCACTCACCAGTTCCTCCAACCCCATGCTCGGAACCGTCGCTTCCATCAAGGCAGCAAAGGAGGGAATACCTGCCGCTTCCCCAGGTTCAAGATGTTGAGGAGAAAGGACCCGTAATGCCCCCGGCAGCGGTGGCAGCTGCTGCGAAGACGGGGGTGCAACAGCGACGGGGAGTTGCGGCTGGGGGAGAAGAGGCGCGGTCACAGGCTGCGGGTTCACCGGCGGAGGGTTCACAGAGCGGGATGGGGCGTTCAGCAGTGAGGGAAAAGGCGCGCGGGTTGTGGGGTTACGCAACGCGGGGGCGACGTAAGCCGCGGGCTGAGCTGCGGGTTGCGCGGGCACGAGAGCTGCTGCGGTAGTTACGCCCAAAATGTCTTGGTGGGAGCCAGCGTCCACGGCCGGAATGCCATGGGATGGGTGCGCTGACTCCTGAGGCGGCAACATCAACGCGGAGTTAATCACAGCTGCGGAGTGGAGGTCACGAACAGGGCTCATGCCGTAGGTCCCTTCTTGCTGCTGCGAGTCCTCAGTGTCCGCCTCCGACGGGGAGTGTGAGCCCGCATCCCGTTGCGCAGCCGTGCGTTCCCGCTCCACAGAGCTCAGTAATGCTTCCCGAAGCCCACGCACAGCACGTCGCATAGGTTCCACTTGCGGCGACGGGGTGCCAGAAAGATCCGCAGGCGCCTCCTCCTCAGCGTCGCCACCCCAAGCATACGCGGGTCCCGCAAACATCTCGCTAGCGTCCTGCAATGCCTGGAACTGCGCGTCCGCTGCTGGCGTCGTGTGGTTCGGAATGACAACAAGATGCTCCAACGGCGTGCCAGAGTTCGCAAGTGCTGATGTCACCTCAGCAAAGATGCTTACAAGCTGCGGCGTAGGAAGGACGCAATCTGAGCAAAAAACTTTGGAGCGAGCATCCAGGGGAAACGCATATTGTCCCTTGACGAAAAGATCGAGAGCGCAGCCGCGGTGCGCTGTGAATCCGCAAAGTTGGCAACGCACATAACTACTCGCGCCAGAGTTGTCGCAATCGACGGGAAGACAGTAAGGCATGGGCTTCGCGAAACAGCAAAGGTTTCTCCTGCTGCGAACCAGCTCATTTTCCTTAAGCTGGTGCTGCGGACGGTTCTTAGCACAGGGAAGCAAACCACATGTACCGTAGGTCAGCGATGTAGGGTTACGCTGATAATACGCAACACAATCCTCACGGCCACAGTGAACGTTGTCGCGACGCCCAGGGCAGCCAATTCCACGGAAAGCGAGAAGGGGGGCTTGCAATGATGATGTAAGCAGCTCCAAAAAAACGTCTGTGATAACCGCAGCCTGCGAATCAACTGCCGACCGCAAGCGCGGGTCCAGCAAAACGCGCAATACGTGGAAAGTGTTGTCGCGCATCTCTGCTGGTAAAGGTATTAAAGAGGCCTCCAGCTCCATAAATTGAGGAAAGGTCTCAAGAAAAGTGACGTATTGGGACAAGAAATTGTCGGGTATAGGCGCCTGAAGTTCCAAGCCGGAGACTAGTGTTGAAGCACGCGTAGTATCGAAAACACCGTTGTCGTCGTAAACAGATAGCTTCGCAGGTGCTGACATCTTGTTTAAATTTGGACAAGATCCTCTAATACAAATTAAAACAATTTGAGTGTTACTAGAGAGCAGTAATTTCTAGGAAGAACTCCCTAAGAATGCCAGCAATGTTTCAAGGTTGCTAGTTAACAGAATGTCTCCCGTCACGGGCGGCTCTCTAAAATGTCAGGAATCCAGTGTCACTTCTCACGTCTGCAGCAAGTGTCATACTTTAACTCGAACTGAAGTCTGAATCCCGTCTCGTAATTGTCTGTCGCAAATAAAATCCGGTCTTCATCGAAACTCTGAAAAAATCTCTTGTCTCTGCTCAGAAAAAATCAGAACTCTGTCATACTGCCAATTCTGTAACCATATGGGTCAGCTGCGCATGAGGTGCGCGCCCCTCTGCCTCATGTGGGTCAGCTGCGCCTCAGGTGCGCGCCCCTCTGCCTCATGTGGGTCAGCTGCGCCTCAGGTGCGCGCCCCTCTGCCTCATGTGGGTCAGCTGCGCCTCAGGTGCGCGCCCCTCTGCCTCATGTGGGTCAGCTGCGCCTCAGGTGCGCGCCCCTCTGCCTCATGTGGGTCAGCTGCGCCTCAGGTGCGCGCCCCTCTGCCTCATGTGGGTCAGCTGCGCCTCAGGTGCGCGCCCCTCTGCCTCATATGGGTCAGCTGCGCCTCAGGTGCGCGCCCCTCTGCCTCATATGGGTCAGCTGCGCCTCAGGTGCGCGCCCCTCTGCCTCATATGGGTCAGCTGCGCCTCAGGTGCGCGCCCCTCTGCCTCATATGGGTCAGCTGCGCCTCAGGTGCGCGCCCCTCTGCCTCATATGGGTCAGCTGCGCCTCAGGTGCGCGCCCCTCTGCCTCATATGGGTCAGCTGCGCCTCAGGTGCGCGCCCCTCTGCCTCATGTGGGTCAGCTGCGCCTCAGGTGCGCCACCCACCCATCGGTAGATGTAATGCGCTTTTTTGTTATATGTACCTCATGTGCCTTAATTAAGCACGTACATTGGACGAAAATTTGGGTTCTGCATAGCGGACACACTGAGAAACGATTAAGAGATACATATGCTGCACTGCCTATTATGGCCAGATTTCGAAATTTCGAACCATGTCTCACCGCATATCTGGAGCACACGGGGCCGGGCGTGTGTTGTTAGATGGGCCGATGTCAGGTGCGTCACAGGCAAGGTTTTGTGTGACAGACAATAATATGGCAAGTGACAATCGTTGGCGTCGAGCACATGCTGCCCAGGCGGAGCTCATGGTGGCATGTGACAGGCGATGATGGTCACATGTGACAGGCAATGGCGCCAAGTAAGTGCTGCCAAGTGCACCCAGTGTGGGCGGAAGCGGAGAGCACGATGGTGGAGGCGGAGAAGCACGTGCAGGGGCAGCGGGCGCCGTGGGAGACGGGCCAGCGCCTGGTGCCCGTGCCAGTGCCGGGTCTGTGGGAATGCGGGAAGGGGGAGGAGAAGCGAGAGCAGGCTGTTACCGCGGCGGTGGCAGCTGCCAAGGTGACCTCCCGTGGCCGCGTGTATATGACGCCCAGCTGCCGTTGACCCCCCAATCAAGATTTGCCAGCATTGGCTCGCGCCAAATGGAGCCGCTTGACAGGGCGCCTGCCCTCCTCAAATGGGCGAGCAGCTCATTTTCACCGCTGCCATATGCGTGCGCGTAATCGCTCATTGATATGCGGGCTTTGTCATTGCAGCCTTTGATATGCGCTGTGTAATCGTAGCCATTGATATGCGTCGTGTGATTGCAGCCATTGATATGCATGCGTGTAATCGCAGTTATTCATATGCTTTGTGTGTAACCGCAGCCATTGATATATGTGCGTGTAATCGCAGCCACTCATAATGCGTGGGCGTAATCGCAGCCGTTCATATGTGTGTGTGTAGTCGCCGCCATAGATATGCGTGTGTCCAATCGCACCCATTGATAAACGTGCTTGTAGTCGTAGTCATTCATATTGAGTGCACGCAATCGTAGCCACGGAAATGCGTGCGACTAATCGCAGCCCTTCATATATGTCCGTGTCATCGCAGCCAGTCATATGTATGCATATAATTGCAGTCACGTGTACTTGTGTGCAGGGTAGGGCCAGGGGAGCCAGTGAGTGCACACGCATTTGGGCGCTGCCTCCGGGCGACGGCACGCGCTCGGAGAGCAGTGGCAGGCTTGGAAGTCACACAGCTCACCCAGGTGGCTGCTCAAGCTGAGTGAGGAGAAGGGCACGCGGGGGGGGCGGGGTGCAGGACAAGAAGCTGACGGAGGCTGAGCTGCAGAAAGTGCTGAACCCGCTGCTGTTCAAACCAGCCGATGAGAAGCCCAGCAAGGTGACCGAAGGGAGAGGGAGAGGGCGGAGCTGAAATGTGGATGGGCTCTCTCGGGGCGCAGCTTGGCGTGGGCTGTCTTGG